>JAPMLY010003580.1:0-15256 GCA_026401115.1 Tetraselmis chui | reverse complement strand
AGTTGGCGCATGTGTTTGAACATGATGCGGTGGTCCGCGGCGTTGAAGGCGCCTTTGAAATCTGCGTACATGACGTAGATGTCTTTGTTGTGGAGTTTCGCGTCCTCCATTGTCATGATGATGGAGGAGAGGACGTCGTGGATGCTGCGGTGTTGTCGGAATCCGTCTTGTTGGTCGCTGAGAATGCCATGGGTTTCGGCGTACTTCGAGCCTGCATCTTTGATTAGTGCTGTCCATAGTTTGAGGAGGTTGTTCATGAGGGCGATAGGGCGGTAGTTATCGAGGAGGGAGGGGTCTCCTTTTTTATGTAGGAGGCATGTTGTGTTGTGGCACCAATCAGGAGGGGTGTAGGATTTGTGTGCTAGGAGGGAGAGGAGAGAGAAGAGGGCTGAGCGGGTCGCCGGGGGTAGGAATTTGATTATTTCATTGGGGATACCGTCGGGGCCGGGGGCTTTGCCGGTGCCTAGGGAGTTGAGGGTTTTATCGAAAGTGTCGCGGGTAATCATGTCGGCAAGGGTGAGAGAGGGGTCTCCGCGGGGTTCGATGGTAAAGTTGTCGGGGCTGTTAGGGAGTTCCCATGGGGGGGTGGGTAGTTCGGGTGGGGTGGCGCAGCTGAGTTCGCTAGCGAAGTGAGAGTGTGGTGGTTTTATCGGGTTTGGAAATGCGGTGGAGGGTGGAGGTGGTGCCGGCGGGGGGAAGGAGGCCGCTTTTAATTTTCAATCGGCGGTGGGAGAGTTTGGGGCAGGTGTCGTAGGCCGCATTGGCTCGAGTTTTTATTTTTTTTATCTTATCCGTGGTGGTGTCGTGAAGGAGCTGGCGGATGCGTGCTTGGCACTGTTGTTTGATGGCGTCAGGGGAGAGATATTCGGTTGTGTTTAATAGGGCTTGGGCGATGGGGAGGGGGCCGTTATTTTTGCTGCATTTACGGAGTTTGAGTATTTGAGTGCGTGTTTTATTTGTGAGCCAAGTGGGGTCAAGGGACGCTTGGGGTGGGCGGGGTTTTTTTGTCGGGGAGGAGGGGCCACACTGTGGCTGCGTGGTCCATGTGTTGGGAGAGGAGTGTGGTGAATTGTGAGGCTAGGGTGTCGAGGGTGTCGGGGGTGGCCGAGGTGTATGAGGTGTTGAGGATTTCTGCGTGGAGGGTTGCCGTTTGGTTGATGAGGTCGGGGGTGCTGGATTGGTACGCTTGTATGTGATCGGGTGTGAGGGGAAGGCGAAAGGTGAGTTTGCGTGTCGTGTGTTGTGTGTGGGGGTGGGTATGGGGAGGGGGGGGTGTGCCATGAGTGAGAAAGGGGCGGGAATGACGAGGTGGATTGCAGAGTGGTCAATAAAGTGGGAGGGGGAGGGGAATATCGAGCAAGAGGATGGTGGGAGGGTGATAGGTGAGGGAGGCGTGGTGAGCCAGTGGTCAAGGCAGCCCCCACTGCGGGGGAAGGTAGGGATGGGGTCGTGGAGGGGGTGGAGGTGGGATTTGAGTAAGGAGGTGAGGGCAGGGTGTCCTGTACCTGTGTGGGTGGTCGATTGGAAGTCCCCTCCCCAGAGGGTGCGGTGTTGCGGGTGGTCGTCCGCTAGTCGGAGGCCCCAAGCTGCAACTTCTGCGTAGAGGCGGGTCAGTGGGGGGTTGTAGAGCTGGGGCATATAAGTACCTATAAGGAGGTAAGGGGTGCCTGAGTGGGGGACGATTTTTAGTCCGGCGATATGGGGGATGAGGTGGGGGGGGCGGGGTTAGGACAGTGGCAGACTGGAATGAGGCTCGGCGGACCGCGAAGAGAACGCCTGCGTTGGGTAGGGGCACAGTTGAGTAGCAGGGTCGGGAGCTTTTGAGGTGGTATTGGGGGAGGGCTATGCGCCAGCGGGACTTGTGGGTGTCGTGGTTGGTTTCGGTGAGGATTAAGACGTCCGGTTGGTGGGAGGTGGAGAGGTGTTCAACATCCATAATGGAGGTGTGTAGGCCGCGGGTGTTGAGGGTGATGAAGTGTAGTGGTTGGGATGTGTGGTGTGGGAGGATGGGGGAGGGGAGGGAGGGGGTGGTGCGGGGGGGATCATCGGGGGGGCGTTCTGCGGGTGGAGGTTGGAATGGAGGGGGGAGGAGAGGAGGGGAGGGGGGGATGAGGGGAGTGGGTGGGGGCTTAGGGGGGGGGGTAGTGTGGGGTGGTGGAGGGCGTCGAGAAGGTGGTGGCGGCCCTGTGGGAGGGGGGCGGAGCGGAAGGTGTGGTTCCATAGGAGAGTGTGGAGGGAGTAAACCGAGGAACGGGGGTCGAAGGGGGGGGGTTGTATGGTTGGTCCGGGGGGGCTGTGGTGACGAAGTAGGTGTGCAAGAGGGCGTGGGTACCGCACGACCATGCTCCGTCGGAATCGTTTTGGCGAGGTGGGTTGAGGGAGCGTAGGGTACCGACGGGAGGGGGGGGGGGAGGAGTTCCAGTCAGAGAGGAGATTGAGAGAGCGGGCGAGGAGGTCGGGCGGAGGAGGGTGATGAAGAGAGTCGATCCATGTGGCTGAGGTGTGAGTTAGGTGTAGGAGGCCGAAGTGTGAGTGTTGCCAAGTGAGGATCACGAGAGAGTGGTTAGGCGTCCCCGGACGGGGGGGGACGCTTCGGTTGGCGAGATTAGTCCAGTGGCTGGGGAATTGGGAGTTGTGGTGGTGGTTGTCGACTTCGTTGTTAGTGATAACTGTGTACGAGGCGATGGGAGTGGAGTGGAGTTTGGATAACGTCGTAGCAAGGCAGTAGAGGTTGGAGAGGTCCTGGTAACGACCCCATTGGAAGGAGAGCACCGCAGAGGAATCGAGGCAGCCGATGGGTGTAGGGAGGCCGTATTCAAGGTTTAGGTCGAAGAGGTAGTTGTGTAAGACGGTGCAACAGGTGCGTGGAGTAAAGTGGGCCGGGAGAGTTGGCGGAAGAATGGAGGTAGTGGTGTGTCGTCGGATATCTAGCTGGGGGGTGGGGGGTTGGTTGTGGGGTCTAACCTCTGGGCCTTGAGGCCCGGCATGTGGGGGACTAATGATGATAAGCGGCCTTGCCGGCCGAGGCTTGTGGAGGGCGAGGGTGTGAGGCTCCGGAGGGTCCGTTCGTCGACGTCTTGCGCATTTCGGCGAGTAGGAGCTCCTTGGAACGGGTGGTCTTCTGGAACTTAAGAGAGGGTGGTAAGTGTAGGGATGGCGGGGAGAGGATGAGAGGGTAGGGGAGGGGGGATTGAAAAACTGTAATCAAGGTGTGGTAGGTATTAGAAGGAGGGCGATAGTGGGGAACTGTGACAAAGGGGGCTGTCGATATCGTATCAAAAGTGCTTCGGGGCTTCCGAGAGAAGCCTCGGAGCAGGCCTAAAGGAAGTGGGGACTGTAGGGGCGGGGTAATACGTGTATCGCAGGGACTGTTACGGGTTCGGGACTGCTAGACTGATTCTGTAAGGGAGGGGCGATATTTCCGGGGCAGGGGGGTGCGCGGGGGGGTGGTTGATCGGTTAATTATTCGGGTAGAGCAGGTCGGGTGGGCTAAATTCAGCAGGGGGAGCACTGTCATTATCACAGCGACGGGCGAGTAGGGCAGAGCATGGGGCGTGTAAAAGGGGGTGGGGAGAGCGAGTGCACTAGGTTCTACAGTGTGGTAATCGCAGGTAAGCGCGAGTGTATGTTGAGTTAGGCGTGTTATCGCGGTAAAAGTAAAAGAGGGAAGAAAGGTAAAAAAGAAAAGGATGAAGCGGAGAGGAGCGACGACTGGAGCGAGTGAGGGATAGAGCGAGGGAGCAGGGGGAGGGCAGCAGGGAGAGGGGTGACGGGGGTGACTGATCAGGGCGGTGGTTAGTGCACTTGTAAGGATCAGGCATGTAAAAAGATTTTCTAAGGAGAACGACTTATTGCGAGTTACAGGTTGATGCATCATAGATCGAACTGTGCAGCTCTTTGGCTGGGAAGCATTAAGGTGGGGAGAGGGTTTCGACTTAAGTGCGCTGATAACCAGTGTATCAGTGCAGGCTAACGGGAGGGGTTGCTGGGTGCCATACAGGGCCGTATTGTGGGACGGAGGGTGGCGGTCGGCGAGCGGCGAGTTCGGGCGAGAGGGAGCGTGTAGGGCAAGGGTCGGCGCGTCAGGCCAGGTAATTTGAGCGGCTGCGAGTGGGCTAGTGTAGGTGCGGGGTAGGTGGGTAGCATGAGAGGGGGGTACCGCGTCAATGACGGCGGAGGGAGAGGATGCGGTGGTTTTATCGGGTTTGGTAATGCGGTGGAGGGTGGAGGCGGCGCCGGCGGGGGGTAGGAGGCCGCTTTTAATTTTCAATCGGCGGTGGGAGAGTTTGGGGCAGGTGTCGTAGGCCGCATTGGCTCGAGTTTTTATTTTCTTTATCTTATTCGTGGTGGTGGCGTGAAGGAGCTGGGGTATGCGTGCTTGCCACTGTTGTTTGATGGCGTCAGGGGAGAGATAGTCGGTCGTGTTTAAGAGGGCTTGGGCGATGGGGAGGGGGCCGTTATTTTTGCTGCATTTACGGAGTTTGAGTATTTGAGTGCGTGCTTTATTTGTTAGCCAAGTAGGGTCAAGGGACGCTTGGGGTGGGCGGGGTTTCTTGGCGGGGAGGAGGGGCCAAACTGTGGCTGCGTGGTTCATGTGATGGGAGAGGAGTGTGGTGAATTGTGAGGCTAGGGTGTCGAGGGTGTCGGGGGAGGCCGAGGTGTGTGAGGTGTTGAGGATTTCTGCGTGGAGGGCGGCCGTTTGGTTGATGAGGTCGGGGGTGCTAGATTGGTACGCTTTTATGTGTTCGGGTGTGAGGGGAAGTCGAAAGGTGAGTTTGCGCGTTGTGTGATGTGTGTGGGGGTGGGTATGGGGAGGGGGAGGGTGTGCCATGAGGGAGAAAGGGGCGGGAATGACGAGGTGGATTGCAGAGTGGTCAATAAAGTGGGAGGGGGAGGGGAATATCGAGCAAGAGGATGGTGGGAGGGTGATAGGTGAAGGAGGCGTGGTGAGCCAGTGGTCAAGGCAGCCCCCGCTGCGGGGAAAAGTAGGGATGGGGTCGTGGAGGGGGTGGAGGTGGGATTTGAGTAAGGAGGTGAAGGCATGGTGTCATGTACCTGTGTGGGTGGTCGATTGGAAGTCCCCTCCCCAGAGGATGCGGTGTTGCGGGTGGTCGTCCGCTAGGCGGAGGCCCCAAGCTGCAACTTCTGCGTAGAGGCGGGTCAGTTGGGGGGTGTAGAGCTGGGGCATATAAGTACCTATAAGGAGGTAAGGGGTGCCTGAGTGGGGGACGATTTTTAGTCCGGCGATATGGGGGATGAGGTGGGGGGGCGGGGTTAGGACAGTGGCAGACTGGAAAGAGGCTCTGCGGACCGCGAAGAGAACGCCTGCGTTGGGTAGGGGCACAGGTGAGTAGCAGGGTCGGGAGCTTTTGAGGTGGTATTGGGGGAGGGCTATGCGCCAGCGGGACTTGTGGGTGTCGTGGTTGGTTTCGGTGAGGATTAAAACGTCCGGTTGGTGGGAGGTGGAGAGGTGTTCAACATCCATAATGGAGGTGTGTAGGCCGCGGGTGTTGAGGGTGATGAAGTGTAGTGGTTGGGATGTGTGGTGTGGGAGGATGGGGGAGGGGAGGGAGGGGGTGGTGCGGGGGGGTCATCGGGGGGGCGTTCTACGGGTGGAGGTTGGAATGGAGGGGAGAGGAGAGGAGGGGAGGGGGGGGTGAGGGGAGTGGGTGGGGGCTGAGGGGGGGGGGGGGTAGTGTGGGGTGGTGGAGGGCGTCGAGAAGGTGGTGGCGGCCCTGTGGGAGGGGGGCGGAGCGGAAGGTGTGGTTCCATAGGAGAGTGTGGAGGGAGTAAACCGAGGAACGGGGGTCGAAGGGAGGGGGGTTGTATGGTTGGTCCGGGGGGGCTGTGGTGACGAAGTAGGTGTGCAAGAGGGCGTGGGTACCGCACGACCATGCTCCATCGGAATCGTTTTGGCGAGGAGGGTTGAGGAAGCGTAGGGTACCGACGGGAGGGGGGGGGGAGGAGTTCCAGTCAGAGAGGAGATTGAGAGAGCGGGCGAGGAGGTCGGGCGGAGGAGGGTGATGAAGAGAGTCGATCCATGTGGCTGAGGTGTGAGTTAGGTGTAGGAGGCCGAAGTGTGAGTGTTGCCACGTGAGGATCACGAGAGAGTGGTTAGGCGTCCCCGGACGGGGGGGGGCGCCTCGGTTGGCGAGGTTAGTCAAGTGGCTGGGGAATTGGGAGTTGTTGTGGTGGTTATCGACTTCGTTGTTAGTGATAACTGTGTACGAGGCGGTGGGAGTGGAGTGGAGTTTGGATAACGTCGTAGCAAGGCAGTAGAGGTTGGAGAGGTCCTGGTAACGACCCCATTGGAAGGATAGCACCGCAGAGGAATCGAGGCAGCCTATGGATGTAGGGAGGCCGTATTCAAGGTTTAGGTCGAAGAGGTAGTTATGTAAGACGGTGCAACAGGTGCGTGGAGTAAAGTGGGCCGGGAGAGTTGGCGGAAGCATGGAGGTAGTAGTGTGTCGTCTGATATCTAGCTGGGGGTGGGGGGTTAGTTGTGGGGTCTAACCTCTGGGCCTTGAGGCCCGTCATGTGGGGGACTAATGATGATAAGCGGCCTTGCCGACCGAGGCTTGTGGAGGGCGAGGGTGTGAGGCTCCGGAGGGTCCGTTCGTCTTGCGCATTTCGGCGAGTAGAAGCTCCTTGGAACGGGTGGTCTTAAGAGAGCTTAAGAGAGGGTGGGAAGTGCAGGGATGGCGGGGAGAGGATGAGAGGGTAGGGGAGGGGGGATTGAAAAACTGTAATCAAGGTGTGGTAGGTATTAGAAGGAGGGCGATAGTGGGGAACTGTGACAAAGGGGGCTGTCGATATCGTATCAAAAGTGCTTCGGGGCTTCCGAGAGAAGCCTCGGAGCAGGCCTAAAGGAAGTGGGGACTGCAGGGTTGAGGGAGTACGTGTGTCGCTGGGATTGTTACGGGTTCGGGACTGCCACACTGATTCTGTAAGGGAGGGGCGATATTTCCGGGGTAGGGGGGTGCGCGGGGGGGCGGGTGATCGGTTAAATATTCGGGTAGAGCAGGTCGGGCGGGCTAAACTCAGCAGGGGGAGCAGTGTCATTATCACAGCGACGGGCGAGTAGGGCAGAGCATGGGGCGTGTAAAAGGGGGGAGGGAGAACGAGTGCACTAGGTTCTACAGTGTGGTAATCGCAGGTAAGCGCGAGTGTCTGTTGAGTTAGGCGTGTGATCATGGTAAAAGTAAAAAAGGGAAGAAAGGTAAGAAAGAAAAGGATGAAGCGGAGAGGCGCAACGACTGGAGCGAGTGAGGGATAGAGCGAGGGAGCAGGGGGAGGGCAGTAGGGAGAGGGGTGACGGGGGTGACTGATCAGGGCGGTGGATAGTGTAGTGGGAAGAATCAGGCCTGTAAAAAAGTTTACGACAGAAAACGACTTATTGCGAGTTATAGGATGATGCATTATTAATCGAATTGTGCAGCTCTTTGGCTGGGAAGCACTAAGGTGGGGAGAGGGTTTTGATTTAAGTGCGCTGATAACAAGTGTATCAGTGCAGGCTAACGGGATGGGACGCTGGGTGCTAGACAGGGCCGTATTGTGGGACGGGGGGTGGCGGTCGGCGAGCGGCGAGTTCGGGCGAGAGGGAGCGTGTAGGGCAAGGGCCGGCGCGACAAGCCGGGCAATTTGAGCAGCTGCGAGTGGACTAGTGTAGTTGTGGGGTAGGAGGGTAGCATGTGAGGGAGGGGGGCGTCGGTGAGTACAGTTCAGGGCAGTGGCTAGTGCAGGGGCAGGAATCAGGCCTGTATAATAGAATTTTTCTCTGATTAAAGAAGATGATTTTCGAGGTTCATGATGTTGCATTATTGGTCGAACTTTACAGCACAGTGGCTAGGACGCACTAAGGTGAGGGAAAGGCATCGGCTTAAGTGCGCTGGTAACGAGAGCATCAGCGGGGGTTAGCGGGAGGGGACGGGAGGTGTTAGACAGGTCCTTACTGTGGGACAGAGCGGGACGATCGCACCAGTACGGGTCGTCTGTGGGGGTTGTTGAGTCAGCGGCCCGTCCCAGGTCAGTGGTTGACCTAGGAGCGGCGAGGACCGGAGGCGTCCGGAGTCCTCTGACTGATGAGTATTCCAAAGCGGTGCCCAAATCTTGGGCGGATGGGGGTGGTTGGGGCACAGTGTTGAGTAGAGCGAGCGGATGTCCCGCTTGATAGCTCCGGGGGTTGTAAGGGTCCGCGGTGGGCGCCTTCACGGGCCGATCCCGCAATGGCATAAGCATCTGCCTGTAGGTGGGGGGGGGGGGGGGTAGGGGTCGAAGACATGGCGATCGAGTAGGATTTCGAGTGGTGGAGATAAGTAGTGGAGTTGAGTGTGGCTTTTCGAGTAGGTGTTTGAGAGTAGTGCGCGTGTTGGCTGCACGCGACCAGGTCCGATGGGGCCTGGGTTTGGTGGATGTGTCCGCATACAACAATAACCCCCCAGCGCTGCCGCATCCACCAATATTTTCGAAATGCGGCCCGGGTTCATCCTTAGCTTCCGTCCCAAACCGTGTTGGGCACCCGCAGTACCGCGACGTGCCAACAAAACGAGCAACCCCGTCGTCCCTGTGAACTTGGCGCCGCGATTCGGGTACATCATGGTGGTCGGCACTTGTAGCGCCTCGAGTATTTCGCAAAACTCTGCCGGTTTCATACGGTAAGTATCATGAAACAAAAAAAGATCCTACCGTCACTAAAGACAGCAAAAAGATCCAAAGTACTACTGAACCACAAAAACCGGGGATGGGTCGGTAGCTCGAATGAGCAACGCCGATCGTCTTCGCTCTGGGCATGGCCTCCCATCGAGCGCAAGACTGGTGGACAGGGCCGCTGAACAGCGCGTACCATTCACCTCACCCCACCCGAGCCTAGCTCAAAATGGTCAGTGGATCCGTAGCGGCACCAGACGGTACACACTCAAAGGCGCAGCTTCCAGGAATTTAAATTTCATCCCCCAGACAGCTACCGCGCCATCCACTTCAAAAACTACACATATACCAGACAATGTACTGCGAAACCCTCGCGATACGCATCGCTTACAAAACCCTTTTTCCCCGGTGGCCGGCGCGCTCTATCGCGCCCCTCCGAGCGTCCGGACGTCCATGTCCGCCGCCAACATCCATCAAACCCAGGTCCCATCAGGCCTGGTCGCGTGCCGCCAACACGCGTACTACTCTCAATCTCCGACCCCAAAAGCCACACACACCTCAGCTACTTATATTCCACACTCGACTTCATGCTCGACTGCCATGTCTTCAACCCCCAACCCCCCCCACCTACAAGCAGGTGCTTGTGAGGGATCCCCCGCAACAAGGCCGCTTCACGGACTTATACCATCCCAGGAACAAACTCGCGGGACACCCGCTGACCCCGTTCCTCTCAACCTCTCAACTTCCTCACCCCCAACAAATACTGGGCACGCCTATGGACCCCCTCCCACTCCGACGCGGACTACAGACCCCCCTTGTCCTGTCCATCCCGCGGTCAACCGAAACTCCCGGACAGGCCGACGACTTCTCCACCATAACGATCGACACGTTCCTCCTTACATGCCAGCACTCCACCACCCCCCCCCACCTGGCCCGCTTCTGGCTCCATGGAGTCTTCTTGCCGGATTCGTCACACCCCGACCCGATCGCATCCGCCTGCTCGGTGGCCCGTCGCTGGCTACTCGAATGCGTCAACTCCCTCACCGATCTCCCCAACCGTATCAAAAATACAATCGGAAGGGAACTTATCCACCACACGCGCTGGTCATCGAACTACTCACGCACACACCACCCCACCGCCCCGAAATGCGACGATAACACCCCCCTACCGGACGAACTCCATTCGGGCTTCCTGGAAATCTGCCTGGCTATCCCCACCTCCTGTATAACGGTAGGACTCCTATACCAGTTAACTTCACACCAGCGTGAATTTAACTCGGCCGGTCCAGTACCTCCCTCTCTGACCTCCTCTCCCTCGCTCCTGCAAAAACTGAGTCAGCAGAAAATTCGCTTTCTCCGCGACGCCTCAGCTCATGCAGTCTCAGGTCGTCGCGTGAAAATCCGATCCCCCCTGTTCTCCGGTATCACCGGCCAAGAGGTGATCGCGCTCCTACATGACCTCCTCACCTCCGACTTCACAACTGCTCTCACCTCGACCGGATCCGCCCCCTCGACCCACCCACAATGCAGACTGGAAGACCTTCTAGAACAAGCCCAGTTCATCCTTCAGTTCGCGGACGCCATTCAACCGCTGGACACCCCTACCCCGATCGAGGCCGACCCCTCCTCATTCTGGGTGAATATCCTCCACCTGCCCAAGAATCCCATCCATTCACAATCCGGCCCTGTATCCCATCCCATTTTTTCATTTTCACCCCCTGAAACCGTACCCCCTGACAATCACCTTCACACCATCACCATCACACCCCCCCCCGTCTCTGGCCTTGTTCCCGGCATATCATGGGCTGACACATGCCTCACCACAGTCCTTATACAATCCCGCCACTCTCTTTCCCTCCCATGCATCAATCCAGACGGCACCATCCCCCCATCACACTGGCTGCACACCCTCTTGTCCCAATCGGCCACCGAATACCTCACACACAACACCCCCACAACCCCCCCCCCCCCCCCAACACCCCCCCAGCCTCTACCACCACACAACCCTGAAAAAGTTCCCAGACGGCTCATACTTTCGCTCCC
Organism: Tetraselmis chui; assembly: GCA_026401115.1. Lineage (NCBI taxonomy): Eukaryota > Viridiplantae > Chlorophyta > Chlorodendrophyceae > Chlorodendrales > Chlorodendraceae > Tetraselmis > Tetraselmis chui. The sequence continues at coordinate 4,567 of JAPMLY010003580.1, read as the reverse complement.
ACCCCTCCAACTCCCCCACCATCACCACCAGCATACAAATCTCCCTCAGCCCCGAAATGTACTGCATCCTCATCTCAACCAACGGCACAATCACCATCCCACTGACCCACACATACACCCATAGAGGCGCTCGCACACACTCCTCCTGCACCCTCAACATCACTCCCCACCACTACTCCACCTTCGGAAAAGCCCGTCTCACAGACCCCATTTTCACCACCCTCCCCTCTCCACCCCCTCTCACAATCACAAAAAGAAACACCCTCCACCGCAACCCCCCCGCCCTTCTCCTTCAATGGTCCCGCCACCTCACAGACAATCACATCCCCAACCAATGGCTCCTGGACCCCTCCGACTTCCAAATGCAGGAAGACATTGACCTACCCCTCGACCTCTCCTCCCTCCCAGACATACAGCTCTCCACCACCCCGGCCCTCTCATCCCATAACCAATGGCCCCTACATCACCCCACCGCCTCACACCCCGCCTCCACCTCCTCCTACCACGGCCACCCCCCCCCCTACCCTCCAGCCCCCCCACGATTCCTCCGACCACTCTTCACCCTTCCCCTCTCCCCATTCTCACAGAAGACTCCTCTGGACCCATGGACTCCTCCACCTCACCACTGACCCGCCTCTACGCAGAGGTTGCAGCTTGGGGCCTCCGCCTAGCGGACGACCACCCGCACCACCGCACCCTCTGGGGTGGGGACTTCCAATCCACCACCGACACAGGTAAAGGACACCCCGCCTTCACCTCCTTACTCAAATCCCACCTCCACCCCCTCCACGACCCCATCCCTACCTTCCCCCGAAGCGGGGGCTGCCTTGACCACTGGCTTACCACACCTCCTTCACCTATCACCCTCCCACCATCCTCTTGCTCGATATTCCCCTCCCCCTCCCACTTTTCTGACCACTCTGCAATCCACCTCATCATACCCGCCCCTTCCTCCCTCATGGCCCAACCCCCCCCACCCCCATACCCACCCCCACACTCATCACACAACGCGCAAACTCACCTTTCGACTTCCCCTCACACCCAACCACATTAAAGCGTACCAATCCAGCACCCCCGACCTCATCAACCAAACGGCCGCCCTCCACGCAGAAATACTCAACACCTCACACACCTCGGCCTCCCCCGACACCCTCGACACCCTCGCCTCACAATTCACCACACTCCTCTCCCAACACATGAACCACGCAGCCACAGTTTGGCCCCTACTCCCCGACAAGACACCCCGCCCACCCCAAGCGTCCCTTGACCCTACTTGGTTGCCAAATAAAACGCGCACTCACATCCTCAAACTCCGAAAATGCAGTAAAAACTACGGCCCCCTCCCCATCGCCCAAGCCCTCTTAAACACAACTGAATATCGGGTGTGGGACTAAATCCTTGCACAACTGGGACTAAAACGTTGCTCGGATTTAGTCCCGTTTTTTGGGGATCAAAACAGTAGTAAATCAGGGACTAAATCCTTGCTTTCGCCAAAATCAAATCCTCGTACACGTATACTGTTTAATATACTACGTAAATTTGAGTTATATTTGACTTCCGCGCGCGAGGGCTGCACCAGTACCCACAGTCTGTGGGATTGGGAAGTAGCCAGATGAGGAGCTGAGGTCGACGGAAAGGTAAACTACCCCTCCCTTGACGACGTTGTGGCGATTTGCCCTGCAAGCCTACAGCCATGCGAGGATAGGTTGGTGGTAAAAGCTTGAAAGGCAGGAAACAAGGTGAGAATAGCACGGGCGGCACGCTACCGCTTAATCTCCGCCCGTCGAGCTCTTGGCCCGGCACGGTGAGTGTCGCTACAAGGTTAACCTCCACTCGGGAGGTACGCTACCTGTTAATCTCCACCCGTCGAGCACTAAGCCCGGCACGGTGAGTGTGGGTAAGGGGTTAATCTCCACTTCGGGGGTACGCTACCGCTTAATCTCCACCCGTCGAGCACTAAGCCCGGCACGGTGAGTGTCGCTTAAAGGTTAATCTCCACTTCGGGGGTACACTACCGCTTAATCTCCACTCGTCGAGGACTAAGCCCGGCACGGTGAGTGTCGGTAAGGGGTTAATCTCCACTTTGGAGGTACGCTACCGCTTAATCTCCACCCGTCGAGCACTAAGCCCGAGACGGTGAGTGTCTCTAAAAGGTTAATCTCCACTTCGGGGGTACGCTACCGCTTAAATTCCACCCGTCGAGCACTTGGCCCGGCACGGTGAGTGTGGGTAAGGGGTTTATCTCCACTTGGGGGTACGCTACCGCTCAATCTCCACCCGTCGAGCACTAAGCCCGGCACGGTGAGTGTCGCTAAAAGGTTAATCTCCACTTTGGAGGTACGCTACCGCTTAATCTCCACCCGTCGAGCACTAAGCCCGGCACGGAGAGTGTCGCTAAAAGGGTAATTTCCACTTCGGGGGTAAGCTACCGCTTAATCTCCACCCGTCGAGCACTAAGCCCGGCACGGTGAGTGTCGGTAAGGGGTTAATCTCCACTTGGGAGGTACGCTACTGCTTAATCTCCACCCGTCGAGCACTTAGCACGGCACGATGAGTCTTGTACACGCATGGTGAGTCTTGTCGTTCTTCATACTGCTTCCAGTGACGTTTAATCCGCTGTGGGGGGGGGATCGCTTGACGCACTTTGGCGGCAATTACTCTGTCAATGGCTATACTCAAATGCTGTATGGAGGGGGTCGGTAACAATTGCATCTTCCCAGTCTTATCGGCGCTCATAAGTAGTGGCTTATTCGTCTTCAGTCCGTTATTTCCACTGGTGGTCAAGCTACAACGTGTTGTCGCGACTGTGGGTCACGAGAGCATGCGTTATACCGTAGTGGGTCCAAACAACAGTGCCAAGCACGCATACGCCAGCTCCTTCACGCCACCACAACGGATAAGATAAAGAAAATAAAGACTCGAGCCAACGCGGCCTACGACTCCTGCCCCAAACTCTCCCACCGCCGATTGAAAATTAAAAGCGGCCTCCTTCCCCCCGCCGGCTCCGCCTCCACCCTCCACCGCATTACCAAACCCGATAAAACCACCGCATCCTCACCCTCCGCCGTCATTGATGCGATACACTCTCACTTCGCCACCGAACTCGGCTGCGCCACCCCACACGAACTACCCACCCCCCCATGGGAACTCCCCGACAACCCCGACAACTTTACCATCGAACCCCGCGGTGACCCCTCTCTCACCCTTGCCGACATGATTACCCGCGACACTTTCGATAAAACACTCAACTCCCTAGGCACCGGCAAAGCCCCCGGCCCCGACGGTATCCCCAACGAAATAATCAAATTCCTACCACCGGCGACCCGCTCCGCCCTCTTCTCTCTCCTCTCCCTCCTAGCACACAAATCCTACACCCCTCCAGATTGGTGCCACAGCACAACATGCCTCCTACATAAAAAAGGCGACCCCTCCCTCCTCGATAACTACCGCCCTATCGCCCTCATGAATAACCTCCTTAAACTATGGACAGCACTAATCAAAGATGCAGGCTCGAAGTACGCCGAAACCCACGGCATTCTCAGCGACCAACAGGACGGATTCCGACAACACCGCAGTATCCACGACGCCCTCTCCTCCCTCATTATGACGATGGAGGACGCGAAACTCCACAGCAAAGACATCTACGTCATGTACGCAGATTTCAAAGGCGCCTTCAACGCCGCGGACCACCGTATCATGTTCAAACACATGCGTCAACTCGGTATGCCCCCCACCTTTGTCGACACATGCGAACACCTCTACGGGGTCTCAACCACAGACTATATTACACCACATGGCCCCACCCCTTCTATAGACATTAATCGCGGAACCCTCCAGGGCGACACCCTCTCCCCCTTTCTATTCACCCTCTTCCTTGAACCCTTCCTTCGCTGGCTCACGGTGGGAAGCCGGGGCTACCGCCCAGGCCCCCCCGCTACTAACGTCGACCCCACAGAACCCACAGCCACATACCCAGGACACGGCTTCGCCGACGACCTCAGCCTCGCCACGGGCTCGACCCCCAACATGACCATCCAGCTCAGAAAACTCTCCCTCTTCAGCGCCTACACGGGCATGACCGTCAACATCCGCAAATGCTGCATCACCGGCGCCCTCTGGCGCACAGGCAACGCCCTCACCCTCGCCAACACTACCCTCCTCGCATCCCGCCTGCAAACTCAGTTCATCTCCCTAAACTCCACCCCGGCCCCCATCCCCTCCATTGGCCCCAAGGACACATACCGCGTCCTAGGGGTAGAACTAAACACCTCCCTCAACTTCACCAAACACTGGCACGAACTCAAGCGTACCACTGCATCCCTCATCACCACCCTTTCCACCTCCCCACTAACACAATCCCGCAGAATCAGGGTCATCCGTGGACTCCTCATCGGTAAGCATTTCACCCTCCAGCTCGGCCTCTTCACCGACTCCCAACTCGACACTCTCGAAGGACAAATCTGCCGCGCACTCCGCTCCGCCGTCTCCTCGGTACGTAACCTTCCCCGCACCGCCCTTCACCGCCCTACCTCAGACCTAGGATACGGCCTCCCCTCCCTCAAAGCCC
>JAPMLY010003579.1:0-18733 GCA_026401115.1 Tetraselmis chui | reverse complement strand
GATGGCTAATGCGTTGGTGCGCGTGCCATGTGTGTGGGGCGTTGCTGCCGCTTGATGAGAAGACTATGTCCTTGGGGTAGAGTGAGTGGTAGGTGTGAGAGTGGAGTGATTTGTTGAGGTGGTCGGAGTAAGAGTTATGTCAGGATTTGAAATGTGGTGCGGGGTGCTGTGAGTAGGTCCTTTCTAGTGGCCCATCAGTTGCGTGTGGTGGTGGCGAGTGTGGGTGAGTGGATTTCTGAACGGGAGCCTAGGCGAGGGATGAGGTGGTAGACCTGTTGTAAGTAATACCGCATACGTATTAGTTGCAGATAGCTACTGTAAGCTATTCTAGGATATGATTAGTACATGTCTAGATCGGACATACCGATAAACTTGTTTGACTCGGTACAGAGCTGTCGCTAGGCTACTGCTCTCTCACTTCTGTTGTCCCTACACCACGCCTGTAGGCTGGTTGTCGCCTTAACTGTTCCGTTTGCGGGACTGTGACTGTAACTACGTTTGCGTACGTTATCTTCCACACTAACTGTGTTTGCATGGTTCAATAGGTTATGGGCCCCCGCCCTCACGTCACTCACGCGCGACAACCTGGTTCGGCGAGCTGCGATCGACAGCTCTCCCGCAGAAGGCAAGTTTCCTTAGACTCCTAGTACTTTCAACCTGTAGTCGGCGGTATCGCTAGTATAAACTGCGATTTTTAAAACCCGCCACCACCCCTCTTAAGTCAGCCACCCGACGGAGATAGCCAGCCACCCACACCGACGCACTCGTCGTGTGTGGCTAGGGTGCACCACAGTCCAAGCTGGAGAACGGGGGGGGTGCACTGTCGGGTGAATACGCATCCACAGGTCGCACGCCAGCCGTAGCTTACCTTTTATTTTTATTTTTTATCCCTCGCCTAGCGAATCACCCACCAGCGCAGCGCAGCGCTCCACCTGTCCTGGCCTTGGCCTCGACTTGTGCCCCACACTGGGTGGAGGATACAGAAAAGGTGCTCTGAGACACCCCGGGGCTACAGGCCGAGGGGTCGGCGGGCATCAGGCCGTCTCTTTGCATACCGCTGTTAGGCACGAGTCCGGCTAGCGGTTTTTACCGGCTGCCTGTTTTTCATACAACTCTTTCTTTTTTGCCCTCTGTCGAAATGGCGCAAAAAAACCCGCCTGTTTCACCTGTTGGTTCCCCTGAGTCAGGCTCTCACCCAGAGCACCCTCGATCACCCCCCAGATACTCTCGCGCTGCTCGTTGCGCAAGTGGCGAGCATAACAGCTCGTCTCGACTCGCAGTCGGCCGAGGGTGCTGTTGCTGCTGCGGGTACTAATCCGCACCCCCCTGTAGCTCAGCGCCGCCACGATGCCCCACTCGAATCCGTCCGGGACAGCCACGACGCCACACCCTCCACCTGCTTGAACATCCCCAGCCTGGCTTCGTAACCCCGGACGCAGAAACACTCTTTGCTGCTGCAGCCCCTGTTGGCAACCCCCACAGTCGTACAGCGCCCCGCCACGATGCGCCCCGCGAGCCCGCGCGTGCCGATGCGCACTACGACCCCCTCGCGTCACGACATCCGGATTGATCACCTCCCACCACCTCCCCCCTTCCCCCACGCCGGATATGCCCTTCAACACCCCGGCCCCCATATCCCGGAGGCGCCCTCTCATTTCATCCCCCCCCTACGTGACCACCGTGACCACCCGCACTCGTACGGCCCTCCGCGTCCCATGGCCGGCCGCTCTCTCCCTTTCCCGGTGGACCACCTCCTCCCTTTCATGGCCGGCACTCTCCCCCACTCCAACATGGCGACCCCACCCCCGGGGCCCGTCGTCGCCCCCACTATTGACCCGGTGGTCATCAACCGGGCGGCACACGAAGGCCCCGGCTTCGACAAGGACGCCCTCAACCGGTCCATGAAGATGTCGGTCCCCGTCATGTGCCCGACCACGGACTTCAAGCAATGGAAGAGGACCTTCCTTAATTTCCTCTCCATCAAGGCCGCTTACCTCATTCCTCAGCTGGCCATCCGTGACTCCGGCGTCTGGCTCGACGAACAAGCGCAACACTACGCCTACACGCTGCTTCTCCATGCAGCCAGTGCGAATAAGCGCGCTGACCAAGCCATGAAATGCGTTTCTCCAGCACGCCCTGACTGCGCCGCTGCCGCGTGGGACATCCTTTGTGAACGCCTCGACTGTAGGTCTTTTGCCCGCTCTTTGTCCCTCTTAGACAACCTGACGGTCAGACAGCGCCCTGGTCAGTCACTCAGTGACTATGTCCACTACATGCGCCAGACCTTTGACGAGTACAACGACACATGCCAGCTGGTTGACGGCTCCGTTGCCATCCACCCCCCACCACCTCGGTCTCCTCATGCTGCGCGGTATTTCCAGCATCGGCCCACACGGTCAGGCGAAGCAATGCGTCATCAACGCCTTTGACACGGACTACATCATGTCGGCTGATGAAGTTATGGCCAGCATTCTCCACCTTGCGCACAACATGGACGACGGCCCTGCTCCGGACGCACCCGCTCCGGCCATATCACCTCCTCCCATCTCCGCGTTCGTCGCTGCAGGCCGCGGCTCGCACAGCGGTCGCGGCCCCACCACACGTAACCCTCGCGGCCATCGACCCAACAAGTGTGGCGTTGTGGCAGCCTCCACCATATCATGGTCCGCGTGCACTGCCACGGATGACGCTATCCTTAAGTGGAATCTCGCCAAGCGTAGGCTGACAGTCCAGAAGTACGGCGCCGCCGACGGCACCCCCTATGCTCACGCTGCGCTGCTGAGCGACGTCCCTGCCGACGACGCCCCCGCCGATGACACCGACTGCCTACCCACCCTCGCGGACTGCGCTGATGACTACGCTGACGACGAGGTGAGTGTCCCCATTCAGCTCTGTGGCATTCTCCTCTTCCCTCGCCCCGGGTCGTAATCTGTCAAAGTTTTGGGTCGTTGATTCCGCCTGCTCGATTAACCTCACTGCGTTCCGAGATAACTTCGTGACGTTCACGCCCCCCTCCGCTCCCTCTCGCGTGGGCGGTGTCGGCGTTGACGTTAAGGGCAGTGGCTCAGTGCGGATTTCTGTCAGACTTGCCTCTGGCCAGATCATTCACCGCACTGTGTATGCACTCTACACCCCTGACCTATCATCTCGTTCAGCACAGCGTATCGGCCGACTCCTTAGTGTGAGCTGGATGCAAACTAACAGCGGTTGTGAATTCATATTCCCCCTCCAACTCTGACACTGTTTGCTTTTGGTACCCACATGCATGGGTGTGCTAGAAGCGTCCGGAAACGGTCTCTACCTCCTTCCCCACCAGCCGGTCCTCCCCTCCAGCCCATCCGCACCGCCGGCACTTGACCCCTCACCTCAGGTTGCCCTTACTGCCCAGTGTGATCCCGTCCTGTGGCACCGTCGATATGGCCACCTCAACATGCAAAGCCTTCAGGCCAACATACTCACGGTGTCCCGACTAGCCCTGTGTTAACTAGCGCTGTAACCAAAGTTTCGTGCGACTCTTGTCTCCTGCACAAGCCACAGCTGCACCACGCAACACAGCCGCTTGCGCGAAGCCATCCCACCCCCTCCTCAACCTGTCCGCTGACCTCTGGGGCCCGGTCAATGTCCCCTCCGCACATGGCCTCCGTTACTGCTTGCTCGTCATCGACCACCACCACCAACTACATGTGGGTGCGGTTCCTTAAGTATAAAGACGACGCATGTTCGGAATTGGAAACCATTCTCTTGGACATCAAACACCTGCATGCCCGCCATCACTCTCAGACGGGCGCGTTCGCACCGGTCCTCAAATTTGACTCAGACTCTGTGTTTGAAGCTGCTGTCACTCGCCGGATGTGGCCGCACACCTCGGCGTCGGGGTACAGTTCTCTGCCCCATACGCCCACCACATGCTCGGCAAGGCCGAACGTCCCTGGCGCACCATCCGGGACAATGCATCGGCGAAGCTCCACAACATGGCCGTTCCCAACTCCATGTGGTCGTGCGCTGTCAGCACTGTTGTGTACCTTCGCAACCGCACGTACAGTCGCTCGGTCGGACCTAATGGGGGCGTCCCCCCTCACACTCCTTACGTCGTCGGTGCCCCAACGCCTCCAAGTTCCGCGTCTTCGGCTGCGCCGTTTTCGCCAAGGTCCCCGACAAACAACGTCGGAAACTCAGTGAAAAGCATTTCGCGGCGTCATGGTGGGCTATCCCCCTGACGCACCCGGGTATCGTGTCTACAATCCGGAAACGCGTCGCATCACCACTTCCGTACATGTTGTCTTTCAGGAAGACACCCCAGGCTTCGACACACAACCCTCCGTCGACTCGGCCATCACCGACTCTTCGGACGACGTCCCCGCAGCCACACCCCTATCCCACTGACGGCTTACACGCGGCGAGTCCAATGGATGCAGTAATTCCGGAAAGTCATCGTAGATTAACATCCGAAAGGTTTCACGTTGGTGTGCAATGAACGGCTCTCGAGTGTGAAAATCTGCCGGCTGTTCCGTAAGTGATAAGACGGTAATCGCTTAAAACTCAGCGTTACATCTCCGTCTTCGGCGCGTCTTGCGCACGAGATTCTGAATCTTGCCATACGACATTAGTAAGCACTCAGGTTGTCGATCCTTTGTTTAAACTTGCACAGCCGTACCGTTCATTAGGTTGAAACAAGTGTAATGCCGAATTGTAGAGAAGCTTGCTCGTCGTTCAACCATGTAAAACTGAGCACGAGATTAGCAACATTTAAATCACGTAAGACGTGAAAAGTCCGTTGAAAATCGTGACTAGCCAACTCGATGAATGTGATCTCGCAGACTGTCGAAGAAGTCACGCGTTGTCCATTAGCGAGTGGAAATTGTGTCTTGACCTTGGACTTACGAAGCGGAATGGAGAAGTGTCGTACGAAGTCTTGCGACACGAAGTCAAGTGTCGCAGCGCAGTCGACTAATCCGAAATTTGCTGTCCGCCATAAGGAATTTTCAAGTTCAACTCGGTTCGAATTAGTGGGCGAGCTTCGGTGAGGTCGGTGAGCAGGGTCGCGTCCGTAGGATGTTTTCATATCGTAGCGATGGACTCTCTAGGGTCGTGTGACGGTACATGGACCGAGGTAGGCTCATCACTAATTGTATTCGGGGCTGAATCGTGAAGAATCGCAATCAACGTCTACCCACCACAAGTGAAATGGTTTGGGAGCATGAGCAACAACCTCTTGATGAGTCTCCGCTCAGGGACCCGCCACCTGGCGGTGCGAATGGTGCGCCCGCGGCCAACACCACGACCTCACCCGCCTACACGAGGTCCCGTGGGATCCTTGCCTACAGCTCCACGACATCATCACAGAGGCCACCTCCGGCCCCACCGCCCTCACCGCATTCAACTCAGGCTTTGTTCCCTCCATTACCCCCATCCTACCCGAACCCGGACCCCCCCCCATGGACGCACCCCCTCATCACATTCAACCACGACCCCGTACACCCCGACCTCGACATGCTCCCCACCGGCAAATTCACCATACACGCCCACCCCACCCTACAAGACACCACCATCCTATGCACCCCCGATGGCCGCGCGGTCACTACCCTCAACGGGCCACGCGTCCGCCACCTCTTTCAGCTCTTTCGACCCGACCTCACACACCACTCGTTCGAAGAGGAGGTCTTATTGAACCATGCAAACACAGTTAGTGTGGAAGATAACGTACGCAAACGTAGTTACAGTCACAGTCCCGCAAACGGAACAGTTAAGGCGACAACCAGCCTACAGGCGTGGTGTAGGGACAACAGAAGTGAGAGAGCTGTAGCCTAGCGACAGCTCTGTACCGAGTCAAACAGTTTATCGGTATGTCCGATCTAGACATGTACTAATCATATCTAGAATAGCTTACAGTAGCTATCTGCAACTAATACGTATGCGGTATTACTTACAACACTCCCCCTGAAGATAGCTACGGGATGAAGCGTTGCATTGGGTCTTGTCCTCCAAGGATCGCACTTCGGTGTCGTGCTAATGCAGGTCCTGGGAGGGGTTTGGTGAGCATGTCAGCCACCATCTGGTCAGTGGGGAGGTACCTCAACTTGATGGTCCCTTGCTCCACGTGGTCTTTGAGAAAGTGCCACTTCAGGCCGATGTGTTTAGTCTTCTCGCTGACCAAGGCATTCTGGGAGTATGCAATGGCGCTTTGGTTGTCCTCCCAGATGGTGGTGGTTTCGGTGATGGGGGAGTCGAAGATTTCCCCCAGGAGTTGTCGGAGGTGGAGTCCCTCCTTGGTGGCGTCAGCCGCAGAGTAGTACTCGGCTTCACACGTGGATTGAGCCACACAAGTCTGTTGTTTGGACTTGTAACTGATTGGCCCGCGTCCGAGGGTGAAGAGATAGCCGGAGCGAGACTTGCGGGTGCTGCTGTCGTTGGCCCAATCAGCGTCGGCAAAGCCTGTGAGTTGGAGACTGTGGTCCAGCCCCCCCCCAACGTCAGGCGCATGTTGATGGTGCCATGGAGGTAGCGGAGGACCTTTTTCAAAGCTTGCAAGTGTGCCTCGGTGGGCGAGGCTTGGGCAGAGCCGGGGATGCTCAACGCCGTGGAGACATCGGGGCGTGTACAAACGGCGGCGTACTGGAGGCTGCCCAGGAGGCTTGGGTAGACGTCCTTGGCCACTCCTGTGAGAGAAGGCGAGGTCAAGTGTGCAAGGCCGGCGAGGAAGCCGGGGTCCATCGGAAGGGACGACGGCTTAGAGTCAGACATGCCGTACTTGGCGAGGATGTCGCGCAGGTACTTGGACTGGTCCAGCGAGATGGTGCGCGTGGAGCGATCGCGGGTGATGTGCATGCCGAGGAGTTGGGAGAGGTCGCCTAGGTCCTTGATTTTGAACCGTGCTCCGAGTTGGGCTTTGAACGACGCGAGCCAGGTGGCATCATTGCAGGCCGCGGGAATGTCATCGACGTATAGGGCGATCATGGCGAAGACGTGGCCGGCGCGATAGATGTAGATGCACGGGTCGGAGACGCATTGTTGCCATCCATGGTCGACGAGCCACGCACGAAGTAGCATGTTGAACTCGCGGGGGGACTGCTTAAGGCCGTAGAGGCAACGCTTGAGGTGACAAACCTTGGACGTTCCATCGGTGAAGCCGAGGGGCTGGCGGATGTACACATCCTCCCGGATGGGGGCGTAGAGAAACGCTGTGTCGATGTCAAGCTGGCAGAGTTCAAGGTCGCGGGCGGCTGCAATGGTCAGGAAGAGACGCAGGCTGGCCATGCGGATGACCGGGGAGAAGGTCTCCGTGTAGTCCAGTCAAGCACGTTGACTGCACCCCTTGGCGACGAACCGCGCTTTGAAGCGGGAGACGTCGCCGGCTGTATCCGACTTGACTTTAAAGATCCACATGCTGTTAACGACCATGCGGCCGGGGGGGAGGTCCACAAGGTCCCACGTGCCGTTGCTGATGAGGGAGGAATACTCCTGTTGCATAGCGGCTTGCCATTGGGGGGCTTGGGTGCTGTCCAGCGCAGCTCGGTAGGATTTTGGTTCCACACACTCTCGGGCGGAGAGGAGGGCGATGGCAGTAGGGGACGTGCCGGCAGGGGTGTGTGGGGGACCAGTGACAAGGCCGGGGACGTGAGGGTGCTCAAAGATGTCCTCTTGAGCTTTTCCTTGTTCAGGATCACAACACGCCGTGACGAGTGTGGGGGGGTATTCGGACAGGTGGGCAACCATATCGCCGTAGCGAATGGGGTGGGAGCGGAGCCGAGCATGGCGAGGGGTTGGCGGGGGGGGTAGGGGTGTGGGTGATGTGAGGTCAATGGGGTGGGATAGGGGTGTGGCTGCGGGGACGTCGTCCGAAGAGTCGGTGATGGCCGAGTCGACGGAGGGTTGTGTGTCGAAGCCTGGGGTGTCTTCCTGAAAGACAACATGTACGGAAGTGGTGATGCGACGCGTTTCCGGATTGTAGACACGATACCCGGGTGCGTCAGGGGGATAGCCCACCATGACGCCGCGAAATGCTTTTTCACTGAGTTTCCGACGTTGTTTGTCGGGGACCTTGGCGAAAACGGCGCAGCCGAAGACGCGGAACTTGGAGGCGTTGGGCACCGACGACGTAAGGAGTGTGAGGGGGACGCCCCCATTAGGTCCGACCGAGCGACTGTACGTGCGGTTGCGAAGGTACACAACAGTGCTGACAGCGCACGACCACATGGAGTTGGGAACGGCCATGTTGTGGAGCTTCGCCGATGCATTGTCCCGGATGGTGCGCCAGGGACGTTCGGCCTTGCCGAGCATGTGGTGGGCGTATGGGGCAGAGAACTGTACCCCGACGCCGAGGTGTGCGCACATCCGGCGAGTGACAGCAGCTTCAAACACAGAGTCTGAGTCAAATTTGAGGACCGGTGCGAACGCGCCCGTCTGAGAGTGATGGCGGGCATGCAGGTGTTTGATGTCCAAGAGAATGGTTTCCAATTCCGAACATGCGTCGTCTTTATACTTAAGGAACCGCACCCACATGTAGTTGGTGTGGTGGTCGATGACGAGCAAGCAGTAACGGAGGCCATGTGCGGAGGGGACATTGACCGGGCCCCAGAGGTCAGCGGACAGGTTGAGGAGGGGGTGGGATGGCTTCGCGCAAGCGGCTGTGTTGCGTGGTGCAGCTGTGGCTTTGTGCAGGAGACAAGAGTCGCACGAAACTTTGGTTACAGCGCTAGTTAACACAGGGCTAGTCGGGACACCGTGAGTATGTTGGGCCTGAAGGCTTTGCATGTTGAGGTGGCCATATCGACGGTGCCACAGGACGGGATCACACTGGGCAGTAAGGGCAACCTGAGGTGAGGGGTCAAGTGCCGGCGGTGCGGATGGGCTGGAGGGGAGGACCGGCTGGTGGGGAAGGAGGTAGAGACCGTTTCCGGACGCTTCTAGCACACCCATGCATGTGGGTACCAAAAGCAAACCAGTGTCAGAGTTGGAGGGGAATATGAATTCACAACCGCTGTTAGTTTGCATCCAGCTCACACTAAGGAGTCGGCCGATACGCTGTGCTGAACGAGATGATAGGTCAGGGGTGTAGAGTGCATACACAGTGCGGTGAATGATCTGGCCAGAGGCAAGTCTGACAGAAATCCGCACTGAGCCACTGCCCTTAACGTCAACGCCGACACCGCCCACGCGAGAGGGAGCGGAGGGGGGCGTGAACGTCACGAAGTCATCTCGGAACGCAGTGAGGTTAATCGAGCAGGCGGAATCAACGACCCAAAACTTTGACAGATTACGACCCGGGGCGAGGGAAGAGGAGAATGCCACAGAGCTGAATGGGACACTCACCTCGTCGTCAGCGTAGTCATCAGCGCAGTCCGCGAGGGTGGGTAGGCAGTCGGTGTCATCGGCGGGGGCGTCGTCGGCAGGGACGTCGCTCAGCAGCGCAGCGTGAGCATAGGGGGTGCCGTCGGCGGCGCCGTACTTCTGGACTGTCAGCCTACGCTTGGCGAGATTCCACTTAAGGATAGCGTCATCCGTGGCAGTGCACGCGGACATGAGATGGTGGAGGCTGCCACAAACGCCACACTTGTTGGGTCGATGGCCGCGAGGGTTACGGTGTGGTGGGCCGCGACCGCTGTGCGAGCCGCGGCCTGCAGCGACGAACGCGGAGATGGGAGGAGGTGATATGGCCGGAGCGGGTGCGTCCGGAGCAGGGCCGTCGTCCATGTTGTGCGCAAGGTGGAGAATGCTGGCCATAACTTCATCAGCCGACATGATGTAGTCCGTGTCAAAGGCGTTGATGACGCATTGCTTCGCCTGACCGTGTGGGCCGCTGCTGGAAATACCGCGCAGCATGAGGAGACCGAGGTGGTGGGGGTGGATGGCAACGGAGCCGTCAACCAGCTGGCATGTGTCGTTGTACTCGTCAAAGGTCTGGCGCATGTAGTGGACATAGTCACTGAGTGACTGACCAGGGCGCTGTCTGACCGTCAGGTTGTCTAAGAGGGACAAAGAGCGGGCAAAAGACCTACAGTCGAGGCGTTCACAAAGGATGTCCCACGCGGCAGCGGCGCAGTCAGGGCGTGCTGGAGAAACGCATTTCATGGCTTGGTCAGCGCGCTTATTCGCACTGGCTGCATGGAGAAGCAGCGTGTAGGCGTAGTGTTGCGCTTGTTCGTCGAGCCAGACGCCGGAGTCACGGATGGCCAGCTGAGGAATGAGGTAAGCGGCCTTGATGGAGAGGAAATTAAGGAAGGTCCTCTTCCATTGCTTGAAGTCCGTGGTCGGGCACATGACGGGGACCGACATCTTCATGGACCGGTTGAGGGCGTCCTTGTCGAAGCCGGGGCCTTCGTGTGCCGCCCGGTTGATGACCACCGGGTCAATAGTGGGGCGACGACGGCCCCGGGGGGTGGGGTCGCCATGTTGGAGTGGGGGAGAGTGCCGGCCATGAAAGGGAGGAGGTGGTCCACCGGGAAAGGGAGAGCGGCCGGCCATGGGACGCGGAGGGCCGTACGAGTGCGGGTGGTCACGGTGGTCACGGTAGGGGGGGATGAAATGAGAGGGCGCCTCCGGGATATGGGGGCCGGGGTGTTGAAGGGCATATCCGGCGTGGGGGAAGGGGGGAGGTGGTGGGAGGTGATCAATCCGGATGTCGTGACGCGAGGGGTCGTAGTGCGCATCGGCACGCGCGGGCTCGCGGGGCGCATCGTGGCGGCGCTGTACGACTGTGGGGTTGCCAACAGGGGCTGCAGCAGCAAAGAGTGTTTCTGCGTCCGGGGTTACGAAGCCAGGCTGGGGATGTTCAAGCAGGTGGAGGGTGTGGCCGTCGTGGCTGTCCCGGACGGATTCGAGTGGGGCATCGTGGCGGCGCTGAGCTACAGGGGGGTGCGGATTAGTACCCGCAGCAGCAACAGCACCCTCGGCCGACTGCGAGTCGAGACGAGCTGTTATGCTCGCCACTTGCGCAACGAGCAGCGCGAGAGTATCTGGGGGGTGATCGAGGGTGCTCTGGTGAGAGCCTGACTCAGGGGAACCAACAGGTGAAACAGGCGGGTTTTTTTGCGCCATTTCGACAGAGGGCAAAAAAGAAAGAGTTGTATGAAAAACAGGCAGCGGTAAAAACCGCTAGCCGGACTCGTGCCTAACAGCGGTATGCAAAGAGACGGCCTGATGCCCGCCGACCCCTCGGCCTGTAGCCCCGGGGTGTCTCAGAGCACCTTTTCTGTATCCTCCACCCAGTGTGGGGCACAAGTCGAGGCCAAGGCCAGGACAGGTGGAGCGCTGCGCTGCGCTGGTGGGTGATTCGCTAGGCGAGGATAAAAAATAAAAATAAAAGGTAAGCTACGGCTGGCGTGCGACCTGTGGATGCGTATTCACCCGACAGTGCACCCCCCCGTTCTCCAGCTTGGACCTGTGTGCACCCTAGCCACACACGACGAGTGCGTCGGTGTGGGTGGCTGGCTATCTCCGTCGGGTGGCTGACTTAAGAGGGGTGGTGGCGGGTTTTAAAATCGCAGTTTATACTAGCGATACCGCCGACTACAGGTTGAAAGTACTAGGAGTCTAAGGAAACTTGCCTTCTGCGGGAGAGCTGTCGATCGCAGCTCGCCGAACCAGGTTGTCGCGCGTGAGTGACGTGAGGCGGGGGCCCATAACCTATTGAACCATGCAAACACAGTTAGTGTGGAAGATAACGTACGCAAACGTAGTTACAGTCACAGTCCCGCAAACGGAACAGTTAAGGCGACAACCAGCCTACAGGCGTGGTGTAGGGACAACAGAAGTGAGAGAGCAGTAGCCTAGCGACAGCTCTGTACCGAGTCAAACAGTTTATCGGTATGTCCGATCTAGACATGTACTAATCATATCTAGAATAGCTTACAGTAGCTATCTGCAACTAATACGTATGCGGTATTACTTACAACAGGTCTACCACCTCATCCCTCGCCTAGGCTCCCGTTCAGAAATCCACTCACCCACACTCGCCACCACCACACGCAACTGATGGGCCACTAGAAAGGACCTACTCACAGCACCCCGCACCACATTTCAAATCCTGACATAACTCTACTCCGACCACCTCAACAAATCACTCCACTCTCACACCTACCACTCACTCTACCCCAAGGACATAGTCTTCTCATCAAGCGGCAGCAACGCCCCACACACATGGCACGGCACCAACATAGCCATCCCAGAATACGACCACGAATGCATGCGCCGCGCCATGGAACACGCCATCACCAGCGTCCACCACACAACATCACACACACCCAACGCCACCATCCTCATACTCCCTCGATGGGAACACACACCATACAGACACTCCAAATACATCGACTCCCCATACACCCACCACCTCTACACCCTTCCCAACGACGCAACCACCTTCCTACCCCCCGACCAACACACAGGCACCCCCACCCCCACTCCGTTCGGCACGCGAGGGATGGTCGACATCTACCTCGTCGCCAACCCCCTCGCACTCTCCGCTTTACCCTCACACACAGCCATGAGTGCCCTCCACAACACACTCGAGTCAATCTACAACACACACCTCCCCAACCTTACCATCACCATCCCACCTCCACACCTCCTCGACACCTACTCACCCCACTCGGTAGGCATCTACCACCTCCCCCCCAACCACTCCCACCCCCTTACATATTCCCTCCCGGAATGCACGAAACTAACATACTCCCCCACCAAAAGAAATCTTGCATGGAACTCGCAGGACTTCGTCTACATTGACGGCTCCAAGAAAGGAGGCTCCTCCCCCCTCGGAGCAGCAGCCACCCACCCCGCCTCGGACACCCGCATCAAAATTCTGGTGACCTCAACCCCTCCCTCACACACCATCAATCGCGCTGAGTTTGCAGGCATAGACATAGGCCTCCAACTAGGCCACACCCACCTCCTTAATGACCGTGCGTGCTCCCTCCGCCTCATACAAGTCTACATGAACTGCCCATCCGCCTACACACACAACATCCACCGCGATACGCTCCTCTCCATCACACACACCCTCAAAACCCGCTGCAACGCATGCATTCGCAGACACCTAGGCAAATTTGAAGCACACAGCCACTCACTAGGAAACGACCTCGCAGACACAATTGCTAACCAAGATGTAGATGGACACCCACCGGACACGATACACACCACAGGTTATTCAAACGTGTCGATAGGCCACTATACCTGGCCATACACCCTCATTCCACAAACCCTAGGGGAACCCCTAGCCTACAGATACACAGACCTCAAAACTTAAGCTCACACCCACAGCACCAAACACATCACTCACACTCCCCTCTCACAAACATCCAAACACGGCGCGCTCCTCGCCCGCGCCGCGGAGGACGGCGCCGACTTCACTTTCCACAAAAAACACGCAACACTCACCAACATCCAATTCCTCCACAAGCAAGAATTCATTTGGGGAGTCCACAACACCCGCCTCCTCACACACAACCCCACCCTACGCTGCCCTATGTGTGGCCAATACTAGCAACGGCCACACGGTCGGTAACTGCCCCACTATGTCTGGCCTAAGACTAGACCGCCACAACAGCGCGCTACATCTCCTACTCTCCCTCTTGGAACGCCACAACGGAGGACGATGGGAGACCATCAGTGCAGACTTCGGTAACAAGCCCATCAAATCATTCACATCCCCCACACCCACCCACATCCCTCTTGACTGTCACCCCCCTCCCCCCCCCACATGCCCACCCGCCTTGTCGCTGCTGACGAAGGTCTCTCGACCGACTCCCTTACCTCGTGCCCCGCCACCCCTCCCCCCCCCCCCGAGACTCTCCCCCCCCCCCCGCGCTTCGACCCTCGGCGCACAAACCCGACTTTATCCGCCTCCTCGAACCTCGTTACGTCGGTCACACAAATGGTCGCCGCCATACTCATCAATAAAAAATATTCAGATAGGGGAATGGAAGTACTGCACGGACCATAACCTCTCCCACACAGCCCAATTGATTCGCGCCAAATACACACCCCTCGCAAATGCCATCCGCAGCCATTGGCCGGGCACCGACGTCGACATCCTCCCCGTTGTCATGAGCCGCACAAGTACTCCGCACTCATCCACCATCGCAAGTCTCACCTCTCTACACACCCGCTCCGCACTGACCTTCCTAACAAACTCATCTCCAAAGTACGACTCGACTCGTCTCGCATCATTGCACAACTCCACACGCACACTGTCCAATGGCTACATCATCTCCTACTTGTGTTCCGCATCAAGTCTCGCACGACCTCTCGCCACGCCTCCACACACTGCACCTTCGCACGGCCCTAATTGCACGCAGCCATCACCTCGTACCGCACACTCCCCGGGGGGAGTAAAACCCCCGAACACCCTTGGAGAGGTTGAACTTCTGTGGTTAACGGTCTAGCCCTGACTTGTAAGTTTCATGTATGGCATAGTTAGGAGGGCCCACAGATAGGAACCGGCGCTTACGGTAATTTTTATAAACCGGCGCATACGGTACATGTTGTAAACAATTTTATTTTCAACTTAAATTTGATGAGTTGGGTCGTTTACCGACTTACGAGTAAACAGTTGTGTCATGGCCGGGAATTCTTGGTACATTTTCGACTATCGAGTGAGGTCGATGAGCTTAGCCCACTTAGGTAGAACAAACAAGGCCATCGTAAATGCTTGAGCTATACGACAAGAACTCTCAGAATGACGTGCCATATGTGCCGCCAACCCCCAGAGTTATAGGGCTGGCTAAACAACACGCGCTCCCCACTTAAGTCTCTCTCCCAAACACAGTCACTCGGCGAACAATGATGTAAGTAAATGTACGAGTACAACCCTCGTCAGTAGCAAAACCCTCCAAAGTGAAGCTGAATCGTGTGTGGAGAGGCTCAAAAAGGAGTCGACCAATTTCCGATCAATCGGAGGTGTGGGTTTTACACGCCTATGACTCTCGCTTTGCTTGCTTTGACGACGACGACGTGCTATTAGTTTAGCAAATGTCGCTACATAAGTCGATGAAGGTGTCGAAGTCGGAACCTCCACATGTGTCGCTAACAATGTATCTTCTTGTAGGATGGCAAAAAAATGAAGCAAGCTCCTCCAGCTCGTCCGAAGCCCACCATTGCCACCATCATTTCTGCTTGTTGGGGGTGCCGACTGGCGCCTTGCCATTCAGCTCCGGGCATTGGAAGACCCGGTGCCCCTTCTTGTTGCACTTGAAGCGAAGTCCCTCGTATGCTTGCCGCTAACGCTCTTGAGGGGTCAAAGCTCTCGTGATGGCATTGAAATCAAATCGGCCAGAGTTCGAAGAAGGTCGATATGTGCCTCCTCGGTTGTCACGACTACGTCCAAGACAAAACCTTTCGCCACGTTGACGGTCCTTGTTGCCGACAGGTTCAAGGTCATCGAAAGCGCGCTTCTTGGAGGGTCGGCTACCTCTAGGGTTGTCATACATGGTGAGTGTGCTCATCCCACGGCCTCGATGATGCGACTCGGTCGCGAGGTCATTCAAGAAGTTTTGTAACTCCTCAAGAGAGATCGTGTAGCCCTTTTGTTGGGAGCGATGGGCAGTTCATGTAGACTTGTATGAGGCGGAGGGAGCACGCACGGTCATTAAGGAGGTGGGTGTGGCCTAGTTGGAGGCCTATGTCTATGCCTGCAAACTCAGCGCGATTGATGGTGTGTGAGGGAGGGGTTGAGGTCACCAGAATTTTGATGCGGGTGTCCGAGGCGGGGTGGGTGGCTGCTGCTCCGAGGGGGGAGGAGCCTCCTTTCTTGGAGCCGTCAATGTAGACGAAGTCCTGCGAGTTCCATGCAAGATTTCTTTTGGTGGGGGAGTATGTTAGTTTCGTGCATTCCGGGAGGGAATATGTAAGGGGGTGGGAGTGGTTGGGGGGGAGGTGGTAGATGCCTACCGAGTGGGGTGAGTAGGTGTCGAGGAGGTGTGGAGGTGGGATGGTGATGGTAAGGTTGGGGAGGTGTGTGTTGTAGATTGACTCGAGTGTGTTGTGGAGGGCACTCATGGCTGTGTGTGAGGGTAAAGCGGAGAGTGCGAGGGGGTTGGCGACGAGGTAGATGTCGACCATCCCTCGCGTGCCGAACGGAGTGGGGGTGGGGGGTGCCTGTGTGTTGGTCGGGGGGTAGGAAGGTGGTTGCGTCGTTGGGAAGGGTGTAGAGGTGGTGGGTGTATGGGGAGTCGATGTATTTGGAGTGTCTGTATGGTGTGTGTTCCCATCGAGGGAGTATGAGGATGGTGGCGTTGGGTGTGTGTGATGTTGTGTGGTGGACGCTGGTGATGGCGTGTTCCATGGCGCGGCGCATGCATTCGTGGTCGTATTCTGGGATGGCTATGTTGGTGCCGTGCCATGTGTGTGGGGCGTTGCTGCCGCTTGATGAGAAGACTATGTCCTTGGGGTAGAGTGAGTGGTAGGTGTGAGAGTGGAGTGATTTGTTGAGGTGGTCGGAGTAGAGTTATGTCAGGATTTGAAATGTGGTGCGGGGTGCTGTGAGTAGGTCCTTTCTAGTGGCCCATCAGTTGCGTGTGGTGGTGGCGAGTGTGGGTGAGTGGATTTCTGAACGGGAGCCTAGGCGAGGGATGAGGTGGTAGACCTGTTGTAAGTAATACCGCATACGTATTAGTTGCAGATAGCTACTGTAAGCTATTCTAGATATGATTAGTACATGTCTAGATCGGACATACCGATAAACTGTTTGACTCGGTACAGAGCTGTCGCTAGGCTACTGCTCTCTCACTTCTGTTGTCCCTACACCACGCCTGTAGGCTGGTTGTCGCCTTAACTGTTCCGTTTGCGGGACTGTGACTGTAACTACGTTTGCGTACGTTATCTTCCACACTAACTGTGTTTGCATGGTTCAATAGGTTATGGGCCCCCGCCTCACGTCACTCACGCGCGACAACCTGGTTCGGCGAGCTGCGATCGACAGCTCTCCCGCAGAAGGCAAGTTTCCTTAGACTCCTAGTACTTTCAACCTGTAGTCGGCGGTATCGCTAGTATAAACTGCGATTTTAAAACCCGCCACCACCCCTCTTAAGTCAGCCACCCGACGGAGATAGCCAGCCACCCACACCGACGCACTCGTCGTGTGTGGCTAGGGTGCACACAGGTCCAAGCTGGAGAACGGGGGGGTGCACTGTCGGGTGAATACGCATCCACAGGTCGCACGCCAGCCGTAGCTTACCTTTTATTTTTATTTTTTATCCTCGCCTAGCGAATCACCCACCAGCGCAGCGCAGCGCTCCACCTGTCCTGGCCTTGGCCTCGACTTGTGCCCCACACTGGGTGGAGGATACAGAAAAGGTGCTCTGAGACACCCCGGGGCTACAGGCCGAGGGGTCGGCGGGCATCAGGCCGTCTCTTTGCATACCGCTGTTAGGCACGAGTCCGGCTAGCGGTTTTTACCGCTGCCTGTTTTTCATACAACTCTTTCTTTTTTGCCCTCTGTCGAAATGGCGCAAAAAAACCCGCCTGTTTCACCTGTTGGTTCCCCTGAGTCAGGCTCTCACCAGAGCACCCTCGATCACCCCCCAGATACTCTCGCGCTGCTCGTTGCGCAAGTGGCGAGCATAACAGCTCGTCTCGACTCGCAGTCGGCCGAGGGTGCTGTTGCTGCTGCGGGTACTAATCCGCACCCCCCTGTAGCTCAGCGCCGCCACGATGCCCCACTCGAATCCGTCCGGGACAGCCACGACGGCCACACCCTCCACCTGCTTGAACATCCCCAGCCTGGCTTCGTAACCCCGGACGCAGAAACACTCTTTGCTGCTGCAGCCCCTGTTGGCAACCCCACAGTCGTACAGCGCCGCCACGATGCGCCCCGCGAGCCCGCGCGTGCCGATGCGCACTACGACCCCTCGCGTCACGACATCCGGATTGATCACCTCCCACCACCTCCCCCCTTCCCCCACGCCGGATATGCCCTTCAACACCCCGGCCCCCATATCCCGGAGGCGCCCTCTCATTTCATCCCCCCCTACCGTGACCACCGTGACCACCCGCACTCGTACGGCCCTCCGCGTCCCATGGCCGGCCGCTCTCCCTTTCCCGGTGGACCACCTCCTCCCTTTCATGGCCGGCACTCTCCCCCACTCCAACATGGCGACCCCACCCCCCGGGGCCGTCGTCGCCCCACTATTGACCCGGTGGTCATCAACCGGGCGGCACACGAAGGCCCCGGCTTCGACAAGGACGCCCTCAACCGGTCCATGAAGATGTCGGTCCCCGTCATGTGCCCGACCACGGACTTCAAGCAATGGAAGAGGACCTTCCTTAATTTCCTCTCCATCAAGGCCGCTTACCTCATTCCTCAGCTGGCCATCCGTGACTCCGGCGTCTGGCTCGACGAACAAGCGCAACACTACGCCTACACGCTGCTTCTCCATGCAGCCAGTGCGAATAAGCGCGCTGACCAAGCCATGAAATGCGTTTCTCCAGCACGCCCTGACTGCGCCGCTGCCGCGTGGGACATCCTTTGTGAACGCCTCGACTGTAGGTCTTTTGCCCGCTCTTTGTCCCTCTTAGACAACCTGACGGTCAGACAGCGCCCTGGTCAGTCACTCAGTGACTATGTCCACTACATGCGCCAGACCTTTGACGAGTACAACGACACATGCCAGCTGGTTGACGGCTCCGTTGCCATCCACCCCCACCACCTCGGTCTCCTCATGCTGCGCGGTATTTCCAGCATCGGCCCACACGGTCAGGCGAAGCAATGCGTCATCAACGCCTTTGACACGGACTACATCATGTC
>JAPMLY010003578.1:0-15283 GCA_026401115.1 Tetraselmis chui | reverse complement strand
CGGATGAATTGTTGCTGGGGCGATTCCACTGCTTTCTTTGTAATAAATTATTCGTCATTTTGTCCAGCCTATTAACGTGTGCCTACTTGAATAATACCATAGTCAGACTCTGAATTGATATTCAATACTTTCGAATTGAAAGATTTTACAACAATACCGGTTTTCTTGGTTGTCTCCGTTGGCAGTAACAAGATAGTAATGTTCGAAAATTGCTAAGCGGCTGAATTCCCACTATTTTTAAATGCAAAGTGAAATGTCGCAATATCCAATATGCGCGGCCTACCTTCTCCAACCGCTCGATCGGGGGTGATGATCAACCTAAGCTAGCCCGGGCGTGCATCTCAAGTTATGCCAACTCTAAATTTCGTGGTACGTGGTTTTAATCAAAACACCGTTTAGTTTCGACGGCGCCGAGGATCTGAGGTAATCGCCGCCGCGGACCGTGAGCTCAGCGCGTATGTGCGCAATGCAAGTGGCTGCGACCACTAGGGTAAGTCGTCGACGTCAACCGGTAAGACGTTTGCTCCTTTCCAACGATGTGGCGGTTAGCCTCTGAAAGCTAAACGCTAGCACAAATCTGTTCTAATCTGTCTAGTTCTGTTGTTGCAAGATGGCAATTGAAGTTTGTCGAGAGGCAATTGAAGAAAGATGTTTCACTGCTGTACTTGGGCAGTAGATGTTGTAAATGAACAAAGGAATTGTTAAAAGGTTCTGTCACCTCCCTCTACTGCACTGGGCTTAAATAGGTTTTAGCCCAGACTAGTCACGCCTGCAAGCTACGCTTACGTGTCAGGCGTTAGTGCTGCTCAACCGTCGTCATCCGCCTCGAGACGCGGCCTGCCTAGCATTGGGTTTCACGACGCGGCTCCTTCTGCATTGGAGAGCTCGTTCTGGCGCGTCATCTGGCTGGTTAGATTAATTATGCATATCTGTACGTACCGGGAGGTACTGGTCGTACTGTAGCATCAGCACCATTACAATATTGCAGTAGCGACGTACCCACGAGTATACGTCCATCCTGTGGAAAAGCACGAATTGATATCCGTAACGAGTACCTGTACAATGTCCTGCAATGTACTGTTGCAGGACTGTACTCGTCACACTCGTACCCTCCCCCTCTTGACAGATCAATGAGGCCGCCGCGAGGCAGACCTCCGTGGTTCTTGGCTCCTATACTGAAGCAGTTACTGGGACTCAGGAATGCGCGCTGGGAAAGCGTGCATGAAATCAATGTACGCCTGAGTCTTGGCGAACTTGCGCCATTGGGGCGTCTCCAAGAATTCTTGTAACGCAATTGTTCGATGCACCTCGTTCAACCGGTGCCAGACAGGTGGAATGTCGTCATCACTGAAGTGCGTCATGAAGAGCAAATATTTGCCTCGTCGCCCTGGTAGCGACTTGATGCACACAGCAGAGATGTGTGAGACGTCGAACTCCTCGTCGTCTCCTTCAGGTACAGTTACCGGAACAGCTGGTCGTAGTGGAGCGGTAGAGCAGGGTCGTAAATTGTTAACATGGAACACAGGATGTAAGCGTACTGTCGCTGGTAGTTTCAATCTGTAACTGTGTTTTCCAATCTGCTCCTCCACTGGAAAAGGGCCGAGCTGTCTGTCTCTGAGTTTCCTGTTCGGTTGTCCTCTGAGAAAAAGATTTGCTGTGACGACTGACACCTTGTCTCCCTTAGCGAAGTGTGGCGCTGTTGACGGTTCTGTGCGCGCCTGCATCTCATCCTTATGTAGCTGTAACACAGAGCGTACCAGGCTGTGTACTTCCTGTAACAATCTCAACCGTTCTGTCGCGTCTTGCGAAATTGGAATCGATGGTCGCATGCTGAAGAGCAGATCAGGAGGCTCCTCAGGGGAAAAACCAAAGTTAGCCTCGAACGGTGTGTGCTCAATTCCGAGTGCACGCGAAGCATTGTACGCAAACTCCACTTGCGGTAAAAGTGTCGTCCAATCAGATCCATCATAGCAACAGAAGCAACGAAGAAGCTGTTGAAACGTGCTGTTCACGCGCTCTGTCAGTCCGTCTGTTTCTGGGTGTCGACTGGTAGACATGTTCAGACGCGTTCCAAGGCGTCTCCAAAGGGTCTGCCAGAAGGCGCTGACAAATTTCGGGTCGCGGTCGCTGATTAGCACACGGGGCAGTCCATGTAAACGGTAGACTCCCTGTAAAAACAAAGTTGCAGTTTCTTCGGCAGTAATCGACTCTGTGCATGGCAGAAAATGGGCCATTCGAGTTAGATGGTCTACTACAATCAGCACACTGTTAAAGCCGTTGCTCTCAGGCAAGTGTGTCAGGTAGTCAAGACCAACTGTGTGCCACGGTCTGAGTGGAACAGGCAATGGGTAAAGAGTCGCGGCCATCTGCGGTCGAATCTTTGCTCGTCGACATACGACGCAGCGTTCACAAAAATCTTTCACGTCTTGGCGGATTCGTTTCCACCAGAATCTGTCGAGTGCTTTAGCAAGAGTGCTAGCAACTCCTCTGTGACCGGCTGACGAACTTTCGTGCAGCTCTGCGATCAATCTCAGTCGGAGCTCAGAGTTCTGTGGAATACAGAGGCGATTGAGGCGCCAAAAGTACCCGTCTCTGGCTTCTATCCGGCTGTCTCTTGTCCACTCACCATCGTCCCCATAAAACGAATCTCGTGAGAACCCCTCGCGAATGAGATCAGCGAACTCAGGGCTCAGCTGCAACGCGTTAACAGTCAGTGAATTTAACTGTGCGTCTTCAAACAGCAGCTGGGACTTCCGTCGTAATTCTCGATCTGACGGAACCTCGCCATCCCAAAATAAGGGTACTGTGGCCTGAGGTACGAAGTCTGGACGCCGGCTTAACGGGTCGGCTTCGTTCAGAGCTCCCTTGCGATATGCAAGTGTCATCGAGCCCACAAACGGTTGCAAATCCCGCAGGTATCTTGCTTGCCGCTTGTTCAGCCTGTTGTTCGGTTGCCTGAGCAGATGCCGCAGTGTGTCGTGGTCTGTTACGACAAGGAACTTAGAACAGCCTTCAAGATAGCACCTCCAATGCTTGACGGCTTCGCATACGGCCAAAGCTTCTAAGTCGTACGCAGAGTAAGTGTTACCACGCTCAGCTGGATTCAGCTTACGCGCCCAGTAAGAGACTGGTTGAAGACCGCCTCCTTGGTCTTGCAACAGGACTGCTGCAATCCCCACTGTTGAAGCATCTGTAGCCACGGTGAACGTCGCGTCCGAGCCGACCTCCGGAAGGATCAGGCATGGCGCGGAAATGAGCCGTAACTTGAGAGTCTCAAAGGCTTCCAAACAGGCAGGCGTCAGCGTAACCTTCTGTGGCTGGGACTTCCGCAGTAAGTCCGTCAATGGAGCCGTAAGGTCGCTAAAATGGTGTATAAATCTCGCATAGAAGTTGCAGAACTGTACGAAACTGCGAACCTCCTTCTGCGTCTTGGGCACTGGCCAGTCTGCAACGGCCTCGACTTTCTTTGTGGAAACCGAAATTTTTCCGGCTGACACAGTGTAGCCCAGATACTCCATTTCTTGCAATCCGAAGAAGCATTTCTTAAGGCGTAATTTCAGCCCTTCCTCCTTGAATCGCTGTAGCACTAGACGTAGGTGCTCCAGGTGCTCTTCCAGGGTTCGACTGTAGACACAGACGTCATCAAGGTAGACTGTCACGAACTTGTGTAAAAAGTCGCGAAGTATGTCGTTCATCATCCTCTGAAATGTAGCTGGTGCGTTACACAGCCCAAACGGCATGGCGACCCATTCCATTAAGCCATCAGGGGTCTGAAAAGCCGTCTTGTGAACGTCCTGATCACGCACTCGAACTTGCCAGAATCCAGAAGCGAGGTCGAGGTGTGTGTAAAAGTTCGCGTCCTTAAGTTCGTCCAGTGTGTCGTCCACACGCGGTAGCGGATAAGCATCTTTACGCGTAACCTCGTTAAGACCACGGTAGTCAATGCACAGACGTAGCGAGCCATCAGCTTTTCGCACAAAAAGAATTGGCGAGCCGAACTCACTGTAGCTAGGACGGACCAGACCAGCGTCCACTGCGTCTTTGAGCTGTCGATTAAGCTCAGCGCGCTCTGCGGGTGACAATCTGTTCAGACGTTGACGTCGCATCGGGCCAATTGTTTCAATGGGATGATCCCACTGTCGGCTTACAGGTGGAGAGTCGACAGGTTGCAATAACTCCGGGAAGTCATCAAAGAGTAAAGACCGGAAGTTGTCATGTTGTTCTGCTGTTAGTTCCTCTCCAGTGTGAAAGTCTGTCGTGTGTTCAGCGACTGACGTAAGTTCAATGACGTAAAAATCAGCATGACGTCCCCTGCTGCGGCGCGTCTTGCGCATAAGCTTCTGAACTTTCGTAGATGACAGGAGTAGACACTCAGGGCGTCGTTCCTCAAGTGTAGTCTCCACTGCTGTGCCGTCCATTAGTGTAAAAATTCTGGTTGTACCAAATTGTAAAGAGGCCTGTTCGTCATCAAGCCATGGTAAACCCAGGATTAAATCAGCTGTGCGTAAATCACGTAAGACGTTGAAAGTCCGTTTAAACTCGTGTCGAGCCAGCTCAAAAGTGACGTCACAGACTGTCGTAGAAGTCACTCGTTGTCCGTTAGCGAGTCGAACTGGAGTCTTACTTGGAGACTTCCGAGTCTGTAAAGCAAAGCGTCGTACAAAGTCCTCTGACACAAAATCAAGTGTCGCAGCGCAGTCCACTAATCCAGAAATTTGGTGTCCGCCATCAGGAGTTTTCACAGTCAGCTCAGTTCGAATTAACGGGCGAGCTTCCGTGAGGTCAGTCAGTAGGGCTGTAGCTGGCGAAGAAAAATGTCGCAGCGTAGCGATGGAAGGTTCCGAGTCGTCTGTTGGTACAGGTACCGAGTCGGGTTGATCAGGTGCTGTAGGTTTTGGTGAGTCGTTAAACGCACAATCTGCGTCGACTAACCACAGCTGTACAGGCCAAGGGGCTGGAGCAACCACCTCCTGATTCGCTGGGTTCTCCAGTGACTGACGTGTAAAAAGCTGTGTCCTTGCTGGGAATTCTTGATAGAGTTTCCAGTGCTTAGTCACCTGAGTAAATTTCGCCCACTTCGGTAGTACAAATACAGCCATCGTAGATGTCGGAGATGTTCGACGACAATCCTCAAAATGCTGCGCAATCTGCTCAGCTAACTCCCAGGGTGGGTTGATGAACACCCTCTCTCCTGTTAAGTCTCTGTCTAGAATCGAGTCACTCGGCGAACAGTGAGGTAAGTCACCGTGCGAGTTAAGACCTTCATCATCAGCACATCCCTCCAACGTGAAGTTGAATCGTGCATGCAGAGGGTCAAAGACTGAGTCAACCAGTTTCCAATCAACTGAACGTCTGGTTACAGGTTTACGACTCTGTCTCTGCTTAGTCTGACGACGACGACCTGCTACTTGCGTTACAGGAGTCGCAACTGTAGTCGATGGAGATGTCGAAGGTGTTTCGACGACCTCTGTCGCTAACAGTGTCTCAGAATGAACAGTAGATGTAGCCGGCTGCTCCAGTTCATTTGTAGAACAGCCTTGCCACCATCATTGTTTCTTAGGTTGCATCGGTGCCTTGCCCTTGAACTCCGGGCATTGGAACAAACGATGTCCCTTCTTGTGGCACTTGAAGCAAAGTCCCTCGTCCATGTGTCGCTTACGCTCCTCAGCTGTCATTGCATTTGCGATTGAATTAAAATCTTCGCGGCCGGATGTCTGACCACGTCCACCATTGTTACCACCACGACCACCATTGTTACTACCTCCACGTCCACGTCCGCGGCCACGTCCACGGCCACCTTTGTTACGTTTCCAGACGTTAGAGGCTTCCTCGAAAGGGTCTTCAAGGTTGCGCTTGCGTGTGGGCTGGGCAGATGGTCCAGCAGCAGACCTTGCATTGCCTAGTTCCGGCGAGTCTGTCACGATGTCATTCAAAAAGTTTTGTAGCTCCACGAGTGTAATCTGGTAACCTTGTTGAGCTCGGTGTGATCTCGCCAGTCTCTGGAGGTCCACGTTTGCAAGGCCAGTAATGAAGCGTACACACTGTACTTCAGCTGTCAGGTCTTGACGAGAACGACGTAAGTAGTCGTTGTACTTCTTAGTAAAAAGCGCGTAACTCATCGTGTTGCTCTGCGTAAAGCTTAGCAAAGCGTTAATTGCGTCGTCCTGAATGTTCGGAAGAAACGTCGACTTGCGTATCTCCGCAACAAGCTCGTTGTACGTAGATGGAATTGGAGGCCGATTTTTCCGGTTCAACCACCACCCACCTAGGTGTCCAGAAAACTGTGAAGTAACCCAGAACACTGCATCGTACGAGTCAGCAGCAATCCCTAGCATTATAAAACGCTGAGGCTGTGCTTCGAGCCAATCCTCTAGTACAGGTGGGTCTTGACCATTCTGGTACGGTGAAGTAATAGCTGCCTTACGCTGAGTCTCCGTAAGTGTCACAGACAGTCCAGCCAAGTTGTGGGTAGGCATCGGCCTTCCCACTCGTAAATCAGTAGGTCCTACACCAGTCAGTCGATTAATGTGTCCGAGAATCAGTAGCCATACAGAACCAGAGTCGACCGTCGTAAACCGGGTGTACATGTGGAACTGCCTCGGGATAGACGTGTCGTCTTGCATGACTGGAACATGTTGTGTAATTGCTCGATAAAAAGATTCCCACTGTGTCACGTAACCAAAGTGAAGTAATTCACTCTTGTGCTTCTCAGCACGAAGTAACCCCTTCTGTGAGGGCGTAAGTGTCAGACCGTCAATGTTGATGGTTTCCGGGACGACGTAGGTGCCATCCGGATTAACTGTCGACTGTGCCAAAACAGCCTGCTCGACCTGAGCAGGTGTACGTAAGTTGTTCGTAGCAAACAGGACAGGAATAGAAGCCGAGTACACGTAGACAAGCTGTCGTCCTTGAGGTAGCGTAACGTTAACAGGTTCACCACTCAACAGCGTCAAATCATCCGGTGTCAAAACAAGACCGGTCTCCTCGTGTAACTCGCGAATAGCAGCGTCGACAGGCTCTTCGTTAGGTAAGACAGAGCCAGCTGGGAACCAAGTTTTACCAGAACGAGGCTCACGCTGAAACACCAACTTCAAATCCGACGATTTAGTTCCTCCGACGTGAATTACTAAAACCACGTAATGTCCAGCTCCGAGAGAAGCCATCTCAACTCAAGCAAACAACGTCGAGCAGATCAACGAGCAACGAAAGCGTGCGTCGACCAAAGAGCTCCGAAACCAGTGTGGCGGTTAGCCTCTGAAAGCTAAACGCTAGCACAAATCTGTTCTAATCTGTCTAGTTCTGTTGTTGCAAGATGGCAATTGAAGTTTGTCGAGAGGCAATTGAAGAAAGATGTTTCACTGCTGTACTTGGGCAGTAGATGTTGTAAATGAACAAAGGAATTGTTAAAAGGTTCTGTCACCTCCCTCTACTGCACTGGGCTTAAATAGGTTTTAGCCCAGACTAGTCACGCATGCAAGCTACGCTTACGTGTCAGGCGTTAGTGCTGCTCAACCGTCGTCATCCGCCTCGAGACGCGGCCTGCCTAGCATTGGGTTTCACGACGCGGCTCCTTCTGCATTGGAGAGCTCGTTCTGGCGCGTCATCTGGCTGGTTAGATTAATTATGCATATCTGTACGTACCGGGAGGTACTGGTCGTACTGTAGCATCAGCACCATTACAATATTGCAGTAGCGACGTACCCACGAGTATACGTCCATCCTGTGGAAAAGCACGAATTGATATCCGTAACGAGTACCTGTACAATGTCCTGCAATGTACGCTAAGATCTCCCGCTCGGTCCATCCGATATGTTTTTACGCGACTTACTACTCTCAGATACCGTCCCGTTTGAGGGGATGAGGCATGTCTCTGTTAAATATTGTTTGGCGAGGAGGGTGCGGACAGATTAGCGGTGGGTTGAGGGTGTTGGAATTTGGCGGCAGACAGCCTAGAAGCGGCATCAAGGAAGGGCGCTCGTTACTCGTCGACCATAATGTTGACGTCGAGCATATCCAAGGGGGGTAGCACGACACAAACAACCAGTAGGAGTCTCGCGACGGGAGGAGCGGTGAGGTCTAGGGGCGGCGATCCTCAAGACCAACCGCCACCGGGAAAACCATGTACGGACGGCTTCGAATAATGTCCGTACTCCCACGGCCTTTTAAATCCGGTAATGGCGACCATGCCCTACCCTACCGCTACCCAATATTGCTAGGCACACTTAATATTAGAGAATGCGAGCATGGGTAAGCGCGGAGGCTCGCACTCGAAACAAGGGTGCTCGACGGAAGTGCGAACGGTAGAAGGACAGTACGATAGCTCGCTGGTTGTCAAAATGGTATCCGGGTACCGATGAAATGACAGGGGAAGCTTTTCAGCGCAGCGTCAAGAGCGCTAGTCTCTTCTATCTTGCTGTCTCGATCCCCCCACCTGCCCTCGAGGTGACATGGGACCTCGACAAGGAGGAAAGTCGAGACGGGAGGAGCGGAAACGGACTTTGGACGGGGCTTACGGGATGTGACGGCGCGATCGACGAGCAGCCACGTGAGGAGTTTTTTTCGCTAGCCTTTCCCCTCCTATCTCTTGCAAGAACAAAGTCACGCGGGAGCTAGATTAGGCTAGCCCGTCGCCCCTCTCGAACGCCGATTGGCCTAGGCCGGTCAACACCCTTATTCGGTGGGAGCGGACTGTGCATCGTGAAGGTTGAGCAAAAGTTTATTTTTGCATGTCTTGACAAGTGGATTATTTCCACATCTGTTTTTTTATTTTAAAACATTTCTGTTGTGTTTGCTTGGGCGGGGGGGCTGTGGCAATTGCTGCGGTTGCCTTCAGTTCTTAGCCTCCGAGGAACGTCGGCGCACACGCACATGGGGAAAGGTGTGCCGTTAGGAGCACCTCGTCTAAGTACCCAATCGTTCTCCGAAGTGTTCTAAATATCAGAGTATTAGATGGGCGTTAGACAACCACCGGTCCAGCTTGCCGATATCGTTGTAAAACAACTTCAGTTTTAATTTCAATAACGGTGTGTTTCGTTTTCCGTGGCGAAGGGGTCAAAGGGGATTCTCTGGATTTCAGACGGGGACTTTTCCGTTGAACCGTATGTTAAACTGTATATTACATCTTTTGGTCCTAGCTAGAAGTCAATCACATTCTCATTCGTGGCTTCATGAATTTACCCCCGAAGAGAATCTAGGAATAGGAATCCCGGCCTAAGCTTTGCATGCTAAGTCCTAGATTGCTGATACAAGAGCGTAAGCCCTAACACAACAACTACACATTGAGAGCAGTACATGTTGCAAATAATTTCATTTCACTTCCCTCATGTCACATGCCCGACGATGCGTAAGCATTAACGGTCAGCAACCCGCGGGCTAGTTTGCTAGCAATTGATGCTCAAAGGAAATTGAATAAATTTTGATATAAAATATTAGCATATGGAAGCACAATGCGATTGCTGTCTTAGGGCCCATCCTCCTAGATTGCGCAATCTTAGCGGCAGTCCCGGCGTAGACGAGTCTCACTCATCCATCTACTCCAAGTCACTGGGACAATTCTGTGCAAACATGAACGCATTCATGTCCCAGCTAAGCGATATGTCAATATTACATGACATTAAAACAATTGATCTGAATATAATGCATTGAAATGTTACTAATGCTGGCGCTATGCTTGCACGATACGCTGGCTACTCGCAGCTGCTACAAAGGGCTAGCCGACAAAGGTCGTTTAGCGGTCGAGCGAAGATTCCGTCCAGTTCCGTCACTCCGGCCAAGGTCCACGCCGTTGCTTTCGACGCGGTGATCCATGGGTTGGAGGCCCCCGTTACCTAAAGGGCATGTGGAAGAGACCGACACCCATAACTAATAGGAGGCGGCTTGTACTCATGCCTCAATCCTAGCTGAATTACTTGTAGCTCAATACCGGTAGCTCCTTGGTCACCTTTGTCCGGGTCCAACATCCACGGAGATCAATGTATCCGTGGGTGGTCGGTGTTTCTATGCGTTTGCATTTCCGAAAAACCCTCCGTACGCGGCTAATTTTGGTGGCGGTACATTCCGGGGATCGCCGCCGTTAACCATGCCGCTTCTCCGTTCGCTGCGACCCTCATCAGCTCTTGTCGTGTCCCGCCTCCCCTGCGGACGGCTGGACATTGGCGGCGCAAGTCAATGGCTATCGGGGTCCCATACCTGACTATGCTTCCCCGCTCATCGCCGCTAGCTCTAACACCCCCTCATGCTCAAATACGCCCGTACCGAACTCGCCGTCCAAATGTCGGCACATACGTCCCCGCCTCCTCATAATTAGACTGTGAAAGTATCTATGTGTAATAGGCCGCGAAACAAACTGTCCGACGAGCTGAGCGGGAGTTCTCGGCGCTCGTCGATACACAAGTCCTTTTTAAAGGCCCTCCGTGCGTGGCTTCTCGACAGTTGTTGATCGCGCGGATCACATGTGCCGGCACGCCTCTAAGCCTCTTATCGTGCCTGCTATAATAACCAAGCACACCGGGACGAAATCGCCACAATTAATTTGCAAACTAATTATGTCGATAGTCTCCACGATGTGCGGCAGGCTCCACCCTCTCGGGGATATTGACTAACCCAATATGGCTGGCCTGTGCAGGTCAAGAAAGCCCCGCATGACCTAGACTTTCGTGCCACTCTGGTCGGGCTGGAGCAAGGGTGGAGATGGCATGCGGGAAAACCCTCGCTCATGTCGTCCGTGTACTATATTCGATCCACGCACACCCATGTCCGAGATAGTTGCCGCTTCTCCCGCAGTCCCACCGCAGCAACTGCAATCCTAGTGTAGGCTTCCCTTCTCGTTCGGGGCAAGGGGGGGGAACCGAAGGCGCAGATAGTATCCGTGTGACGCTCCTTCCGACGCGTCGATTATGTCCCTTATGGCTGTTAGATGTTTCCGGTAATAGTTCATCCGCAAAATTCCGCATGTACCGTCCCTTTAGGGTGTATGGTGCTAGGGAAGCCGCCTAGGCGCCTTTGCGGGCGATACACTGTCGCGATAACCTTTACAACACAACTTCAGGCACTGGTGTCGATGGCGGGTACCCACGAGAGGAGGGCTTGGGGGGAGAGGAGGGTTCGCAATGCCAGCCTTAACCATGTGCGGATGTTTTAACCAAAACCCTCCGTAAATGTTTTCCCGGCGCCGGCCGGGCCCGAGGATCGCCGCCGCCATATCGTGCCGTTCCGCGACTGTCCTCCTCGCTAATGGTGTCAGACTCCACCCCTAGCTAGGGTAGGCTCGACTTCAACATAGCTTGTCGACGGGCGGGGAGCGCCCTTCATCCTCCCGATTAGTCCGCCGCGAGCTCTAGAGCCTCCCTCTCGCCAAATACACCCATTTCCACATCCAATCCTCCACGGATACAACTCCCGCATCCTCATGAATATAGTATCTACGGCGAGTAGGAGGCGATATAAAAAAACGGACGAGGGAAGCGGAGAGCTAAATGATAGTGGGTATATGTAACATTTTAAAAAGTCCTTCGTAATAGGCTTTTCCGACAATAATTCTTTATCGCGCTTATCGCAGCTCTCGGCTTACCCCGCCTAGCCCCCTACTATGCCAGTCGTGGCACGACAACATGGTTACCATCGCCCAACACGAGGAGGTGAGGGTGAGTGCCGACGTGCCTTCGAGCGCACACCCCTCCAGGACCGCCGCCACTGCGCCGCCTTGGAGTGCTTTTGGAGTTCTTATTTCTATCTCATTGTTGTTCCGAGGCGGTGTGATTACAAAAGACCATCACAGTAAGAAGTATGGTACATTTTCGGTGTGAAATCACCGATATCTTCGCTTGTGTTGCATTTTTCCTCGTTAGACAATATTATTGGAGTTCCGAGCACGCACTAGATAAACGGATTGTAGCCTTGCATCTACGTGCATGTGGTTGAAAATGGCGCGGAATTCCAACAATGTTTGTCGACCGTCCGTCCCCATGCTTATGAGTACGTCCTACGATATCATGTGCAATGGCTCGTGCTAATGTTCTTCCGTAATTTTAGTATTTCTGGTTCTTGAGCGGGTTGCATGGGGATTACATATGTTTTGACGCGTTGTTTTGCTTATTTTCTATATGTTCCGACATGGTATATAGTCTGAATGTCGGATTTTCCTTACAAAGGAAGTCCATAGTTGCAGACGGTGTATGGTCGGCGCTCTTGCCTCCGCG
Source organism: Tetraselmis chui (assembly GCA_026401115.1). Classification (NCBI taxonomy): domain Eukaryota; kingdom Viridiplantae; phylum Chlorophyta; class Chlorodendrophyceae; order Chlorodendrales; family Chlorodendraceae; genus Tetraselmis; species Tetraselmis chui. The sequence continues at coordinate 3,086 of JAPMLY010003578.1, read as the reverse complement.
CCAGATTTTCTCATGTCTCATGTCCGTCTCCGTCTGTGTCCGATACCCATCCGATCTTGTGAAATCCGCCCGTACCATCCCCCAATGTTTTATGATGTCACGGGGCCGCCTCTATAAATAGAGTGCGGTTGCGATAACCCTAGGCACCCTGCCTAAGACCGCTTGTCGATAACTGGGTGCCGACGGGGGGAGTAGTTTGTCGAACTCGCTGGTCGAGTCGCCGCTCCACAAAAAGATATCGGGTGCGGAAATATCTATTCAAAACCCCTCCGTACCGAGTTTTCTTGCGGCGGTCGATCTTGTGGACCTCCGCCGCCAGACCGTGTCGCTCCTCCGGCAGTGACCCGCCTCAGTCTTGCGTAGCGTCGAGCCTCGCCTCATGGGGAGACTCGAAACTCATAGGGTTCACTTGGACGATTGCTAGCTAACGCCTTGCCTTGAAATTGAAATTGAAATTGTTTACAACATGTACCGTATGCGCCGGTTTTTCACCAAAAGCCGGATGCATCGGCTGCTGTCTCTGGGCCCTCCCAACTACGCCATACAGGGAACTTACAAGTCAGGGCTAGACCGTTAACCACCTAGTCCAACCTCTCCAAGGGTGTTCGGGGGTTTTACTCCCCCCCGGGGAGGATGCAAGTAGAGGTGAGGGATGTGTGCAATCAGGGTCGTGCGTGGGGGCAATGTGCGGATGCGCGGCGGGAGGTCGTGCGGGACTTGATGCGGTATATGCGTAGGAGGTGATGCAGCCATTGGACAGTATGTGTATGGAGTTGTGTAAGAATGCGAGAGGTGTCTAGGCGTGCTTTGGAGACGAGTTTGTCAGGAGGGTCTGTGCGGGCGGTGAGAAGGGAGGTGAGACTCTTGATGGTGGAGGTGTGCGGTGTACATGTGCGGCTCATGACTATGGGGAGGATGTCGACCACTGTGCCTGGCCAGTGGTTTCTGATGGCGTTCGCAAGGGGTGTGTATTTGGCACGTATGAGGTCGGCTGTGTGAGAGAGGTTGTTGTCTGTGCAGTACTTCCATTCTCCTATTTGAATCTTTTTGATGGATGCGTAACGTCGGCGACCGTTGGAGTGACCAACGAATCTGGGTTCGAGGATGCGGATGAAGTCAGGTTTGTGTGCAGGGGGACGAAGCAGGGGGGGGAGAATCTCAGGGGGGAGGACGGCGGGGCATGATGTTAGGGAGTCATGCGAGAGACCTTCGTCAGCAGCAACAAGGCGGGTGGGCATGTGGGTGGGGTGAGGGGGGTGGCAGTCAAGCGGGGTGTGGGCAGGGGTGGGGGAATCGAACGATTTTATGGGTTTGTTACCGAAGTCGGCGGTGATGGTTTCCCAGCGTCCTCCATTGTGGCGTTCCAGTAGGGTGAGTAAGAGTTGCAGCGCGCTGTTGTGTCGGTCCTGCCTTAGGCCAGACATAGAGGGGCAGTTACCGGCCATGTGGCCGTTGCTAGTGAATTGGCCACATAGGGGGTAGCGCAGGGTGGGGTTGTGAGTAAGTAGGCGGGTGTTGTGGACGCCCCACATGAATTCTTGTTTGTGTGTGAACTGGATATTCGTGAGGGTTGAGTGTTTTTTGTGGTAAGAAAAATCGGCGCCGTCCTTCGCGGCGCGGGCGAGGAGGGCTCCGTGTTTGGTTGTTTGCGAGAGAGGAGTGTGTGTGTGTTTTGTGCTGTAGGTGTGTGCGTCGGATTTGAGGTTGGTGTATCTGTAGGGTATGGGGTCTCCTAGGGTTTGTGGGAGGAGGGTGTATGGCCATGTCCAGTGGCCTATAGTGACTTCAGAACCAGTGGTGTATAAAGTGTCGGGTGGGTGACCATCCGCGACTTGGTTTGCGAGGGTGTCAGCGAGGTCGTTGCCTAGGGAATGGTTGTGGGCTTTGATTTTGCCGAGGTGTGTACGGATGCCTGCTTCGCAGCGGGTTTTAAGGGTGTGTGTGATAGATGAGAGGGTGTCGCGATGAATGTTGTGGCGGTAAGCGGAAGGGCAGGTTAAGTAGCCTTGTATGAGGCGGAGGGAGCACGCACTGTCTGTGAGGAGGTGGGTGCGGCCAAGTTGGAGGCCTACATCTATGCCAGCTAATTCAGCACGATTTATTGTATGGGAGGGAGGGGTAGAGGTCACCAGGATTTTGACTTTGGTGTCCGAGGCGGGGTGTGTAGCTGCGGCTCCGAGGGGGGTCGAGCCGCCTTTTTTCGAGCCGTCTGTGTATACAAAGTCCTGCCAGTTCCAAGCAAGGGTGCCTCTGGTGGGGGGGTACGTTAGATGTACGCGGTCCGGGAGGGGGTATGTGAGGGGGTGGGTTGGGCTTGGGGGGCGGTAGTATATACCTGTCGAGTGAGGTGAGTGGGTGTCAAAGAGGTGTGGAGGAGGGGGGGTGATGATGGGGCTGGGGAGGTGAGTGTCGTAGATAGATTCGAGAGTGTTGTGAAGTGCGGTCATGGCTGTGGGTGATGGGAGGGTGGAGAGTGCGAGGGGGTTGGCGACGAGGTATATGTCGACCATCCAGCGTGTGCCGAATGGGGTGGGGGTGGGGCTGCCAGTGTGTTGGTCGGGGGGTAGGAATGTGTTTGCGTCATTGGGGAGGGTGTAAAGGTGGTGGGTGTATGGGGAGTTGATGTATTTGGAGTGGCGGTATGGTGTGTGTTCCCATCGGGGGAGGATGAGGATGGTTGCGCTGGGTGTGTGAGGGGCTGTGAGGTGTGCGCTGGTGATTGCGTGTTCCATGGCTCGTCTCATGCATTCGTGGTCGTATTCGGGGTTGGCTATGTTGGTGCCTTGCCAGGTGTGCGGGGCATTGCTACCGCTGGATGAGAAGATTATATCCTCGGGATAGAGGGAGTGGTATGTGTGGGAGTGAAGGGATTTATTGAGGGGGTCGGAGTAGAGTTCTGTCTGGATGCGGAATGTGTGACGGAGGGCTGTGAGGAGGTCTTCTCTGGTGGCCCATCTATTTCGGGTGGTGGTGGCGGGCGTGGGTGAGTGGATTTCTGAGCGGGAACCTAGACGGGTGAGGAGGCGATAGACCTCCTCTTCGAACGTATGCTGCGAGAGGTCGGGGCGAAAGAGTTGGTAGAGGTG
>JAPMLY010003577.1:0-16778 GCA_026401115.1 Tetraselmis chui | reverse complement strand
GTGTGCGTGTCGGCATTCGTGCATGCCTGCGTATGTTTGTGTTATGTCTACAAAAGTTACCACAACTGTGTGTGTCTGTCTGTTCTGTGCATGCGGAAATGTGTGAGTATGCGCGCGTTTGTTTGGGTGTGTGTCCGCGCGCAAGTGTTGTGTGAAAGTGTGTGTGTTTGTGAATGCATGTGTGCGTGAGTGTTATGAGAGAAAGAGTGTGCGCGTGCGTATGCCGGTGCTTGCGTGTGTGCGCCAACGCGCGCGTGTGTGTGTATGTTTGTGCATTGTGAGAGAGTGTGTGTGTATGGTGTGGGTGTGTTTTGCGTTTGGTAGTTTGTGTGTGTGTGTGTGTGTGCATATGTGTGTGTGTATGTGTGTGTGTGTGTGCGTGCGTGTGTGTGTGTGTGTGTGTGTGTGTGTGTGTGTGTGTGTATGTGTGTGTGCATGTAGAGTTCGTTTTATCCATGTCAAGTGCTGCGGGGACTCTCACCTCCACCTCGCGTAGGAAGCTGACCACCTCCTGCGCTGACTCGGTGCGGATGTCCTTCACCGCCACCTCCCCACCCCGCCAGACCGCCCGATAGGTAATGCCAAAGGTGCCCTTTGCCACCGCCACCCCCTTCTCCACCTGCCCTCCCAGACACAAAAAAACGACGGGAGACCGGGGAACATGAAAGGCGCAATTAGTTTAATTTTATCGCCCTTACGTCATCTCCGCTACTAACCTTAGGTGAAAGAAGAAAAACCGTAGGTGAAACAAGAAGATGGAAGAAGAAAGAACGGAAATGCTTGTGCGTGCGTTTATCTGAGCGAGAAACAAAGGGGGTGCTGACCATTGAGGGCTCCACAAGCCAACCTGCTGCAGTCCCACGCTGCCGTAGGCGCTCCCACCCCGTGAACGCGTCGGTCTGAACACAGCAAACAACCCAGTCACTCCGTATGCCAACCTGAGCTTCATCAGAGCCCCCCCCATATCTCCCCCCAAAACACACTCACACACACACACACACACACACACACACACACACACACACACACACACACACACACTCAAACCTGCATACGCACATACAAACACAGAGGCACACACACACACACGCACACGCGCAGACGCATGCCTCTCCTCTGTTGCAGTGCACAACCGAGATCCGTCCCGCACGCACCAGCTCGTTTGGGTCATTGCACGCTGCCGATGCGTCCTCGGACATCGGCGGCCCCTCCGTCAGCTCACCGCTCTCTGCGCATCATCAGCAGATAAAGGGAGCACAGATGAGTCGGGATAAGATAGGACCCCAGCTGCCGAGTCCCCACCTCCCATTCGGCACCGTTTCTGGTGATGTGGTGCGAGTGGCACCTTTGCGCCGCGCCTCTGTCAGCTTCTTCGCAACCTCTGCGCTCTGACTCTGCGTCGCCTCCAGCGCCGCCTCCAGCTTCGTCAGCTGCAGCACGGCCAGTCACGGAAAGGCCAAGGCAGAAACCAAGCTCAGCAGAGGGCGAGGGGTGTTTGCAGGGTGTGAAGGGAAATGAGGGGAAGGGGGAGGGGGCAGGAGGAGGAGGGCGTGCCTTTGCCATGAGACCTTCCACTTCGCCGTTCAAGTGGCGGTTGACCTCCAGCGAGGTGTCCAGGGCGATCACCAGCTCCTCCGCGCTCCTGCGCACCCAGGGCAGGAGGACTCAAAGGGTGGAAAACTGATGAAAAAACAACAATAACAACAACGACGTCGATAATAGTGAAGTAGTACTAATAAGAATAAAAACAACAATGATAAAACAATGACAATTTATCCATTAATTTATAATAGAAATATAATAATAACATCGATGATAGTATCCATAATAACAACAATTCAAAATAATATTTGAGGTGGCAGCTTCTCACCGGTGCTGCTGAACTATCGCCGCAGTCTCTTCGTTTCGCAGCGATAGCTCCTCCTCGTGGAGCCCCGCCACCCCTGCATCCCCCCCACCACCTTCACGCTGCGACTCTGTGCTCATGTCCACCCTTCTTCGGGGCGTTGTAGGACGCCGCCCTGTGCGTAAGTGGGTCTGCCTTGAAGTTTCGCCCGATCGGCGGCAGCGGAGATGGAGCGGCAGGGGTTGGCGCGTCTCGTACTTCCGCTACGCTGCCTACCGTAAATAAGTCAGCAGGTCTATCAAAGCACGCCCACTTTCAGCGAGACGTACAAACAAGATGGTACCTATACAGCACTCGCTGGGTTGTCTCTACTGCCGCACCAGAATTTCCGCCTCGGTTGGCGAGCAGACCGACGACCTGCGCGCGGCGTGAAGTGGCGTTGCTGGCTGATGAAGTGGACTGCCTGACTTGAACCGCTGATGGATATGGGCGGTTTAGAGTTTGGAACAACGGGTCACAAAGCCCTACGCGGTACGTTCTGGATCAAACCCTATATCGCCTGTAAAGCAATAAATAATAGGGCTTGACGAATGGTCGAGCCATTCATCATCACAAGAAAATTAATTACAAGAAGCATTAAAGAGTATGGGAACGTGGGCAGGAAAAAAGGGGTGGGGGGGGGGGGGGGGGGGGGGGGGGGGGGCAGAGGACAAGAGTGACGAGGGTCAAAGAATCAAAGGCACGGCAAAGGGAAGCACTACATACATTGTGCACAAACCTAGCAAATGAAACACAAAAAAACCCACGTAACGCTAGAGGCCACACGCGGCGCCTCATGCGCCGCGCGAGGAAGCACGGAGACGCTTGCGGTCCATACATGTCGTTGGTGAAGAACACCGTGGCACGAAAAAACATCCCACCCGAGGAAGAAGCGGCCTCCACACCGTCCGCGGCGGTGAATAACCCGCGCAAGTCGGTGTTCCCAGTCCTCGTGAGCGACATGGACGGCGAGGGAAACCTTTTGGCGCCATGAGGCCAACAACTTGCCCAAATGTACGCCCTTAGAGGTGGCCGCCGAGAGTACCAAATTCTGTGGCTGCAAAGGGGATGAAGCGGATGTCGGGGTGACTCCTCATCACCCCTCCAAGTACTTCTCGAACTTGGTCTTCTTAGCACGACTTAGAACGACTTCGGGAGACGAAGGCTAGAAACGTCGAACAAACCGGAAATCACGGCATCAAGAGCAAGTTTTGAGCCTCGGATGCCGTGATAGTACAAGTCACCCACACCATAGTGTATATTATTTATTCATTTGGATTTGCACACAAGTTACAATACTAGACGCATCGATTTTTCTGGCAGAGGGGAGTTCTACCGGGAAGACGGGACAGCATGGATTGGTGCGTGCTACGGGGGCTGAGGTTGCGGTTTGTGTGGCGGTTAGCCTCTGAAAGCTAAACGCTAGCACAAATCTGTTCTAGTCTGTCTAGTTCTGTTGTTGAAAGATTGCAGAATGATGTTGTCGAGAGGCAATTGTTGAAAGATGTCTCACTGCTGTACTTAGGCAGTAGATGTTGTAAGTGAACAAAGGAATTGTTAAAAGGTTCTGTCACCTCCCTCTACTGCACTGGGCTTAAATAGGTTTTAGCCCATACTAGTTACGCTTGCAAGCTTTGCTTACGTGTCAGGCGTTAGTGTTGCTCAACCGTCGCCATCTGTCCTCGAGACACGGATTTCACGACGCGGCTCCTTCTGCATGGAAGAGCTCGTTCTGGCGCGTCATATGGCTGGTTAGATTAATTATGCATATCTGTACGTACCGGGAGGTACTGGTCGTACTGTAGCATCAGCACCATTACAATATTGCAGTAGCGACGTACCCACGAGTATACGTCCGTCCTGTGGAAAAGCTCGAATTGGTATCCGTAACGAGTACCTGTACATTGTCCTGCAATGTACTGTTGCAGGACTGTACTCGTCACACTCGTACCCTCCCCCTCTTGACAGATCAATGAGGCCGCCGCGAGGCAGACCTCCGTGGTTCTTGGCTCCTTTACTGATGCAGTTACTGGGACTCAGGAATGCGCGTTGGGTGAGCGTGCATGAAGTCAATGTACGCCTGAGTCTTGGCGAACTTGCGCCATTGGGGCGTCTCCAAGAATTATTGTAACGCAATTGTTCGATGCACCTCGTTCAAACGGTGCCAGACAGGTGGAATATCGTCATCACTGAAGTGTGTCATGAAGAGCAAATATTTGCCTCGTCGTCCAGGTAGCGACTTGATGCACACAGCAGAGATGTGCGAGACGTCAAACTCCTCATCGTCTCCTTCAGGTACAGTTACTGGAACAGCTGGTCGTAGCGGAGCGGTAGAGCAGGGTCGTAAGTTGTTAACATGGAACACAGGATGTAAGCGTACTGTCGCTGGTAGTTTCAATCTGTAACTGTGTTTTCCAATCTGCTCCTCCACTGAAAAAGGGCCGAGCTGTCTGTCCCTGAGTTTCCTGTTCGGTTGTCCTCGCAGAAAAAGATTTGCTGTGACGACTGACACCTTGTCTCCCTTAGCGAAGTGTGGCGCTGTAGACGGTTCTGTGCGCGCCTGCATCTCGTCCTTATGTAGCTGTAACACAGAGCGTACCAGGGTGTGTACTTCCTGTAACAATCTCAACCGTTCTGTTGCGTCTTGCGAAATTGGAATCGATGGTCGCATGCTGAAGAGTAGGTCAGGAGGCTCCTCAGGGGAAAAACCAAAGTTAGCCTCGAACGGCGTGTGCTCAATTCCGAGTGCACGCGAAGCGTTGTACGCAAACTCCACTTGCGGTAAAAGTGTCGTCCAATCAGAGCCATCATAGCAACAGAAACAACGAAGAAGCTGCTGAAACGTGCTGTTCACGCGCTCTGTCAGTCCGTCTGTTTCTGGGTGTCGGCTGGTAGACATGTTCAGTCGCGTTCCAAGACGTCTCCATAGTGTCTGCCAGAAAGCGCTGACAAATTTTGGGTCGCGGTCGCTGATCAGCACACGGGGCAGTCCATGTAAACGGTAGACTCCCTGTAGAAACAAAGTGGCAGTTTCTTCGGCAGTAATCGACTCTGTACATGGCAGAAAATGGGCCATTCGAGTTAGATGGTCTACTACAATCAGCACATTGTTAAAGCCGTTGCTCTCAGGCAAGTGTGTCAGGTAGTCAAGACCAAATGTGTGCCACGGTCTGGGTGGAACAGGTAATGGGTAAAGAGTCGCAGCCATCTGCGGTCGAATCTTCGCTCGTCGGCACACGACGCAGCGTTCACAAAAATCTTTCACGTCTTGGCGGATTCGTTTCCACCAGAATCTGTCGAGTGCTTTAGCAAGAGTGCTAGCAACTCCTCTGTGACCAGCTGACGAACTTTCGTGCAGCTCTGTGATCAATCTCAGTCGGAGCTCAGAGTTCTGTGGAATAGAGAGGCGATTGAGACGCCAAAAGTACCCGTCTCTGGCTTCTATCCGGCTGTCTCTTGTCCACTCACCATCGTCCCCATAAAACGAATCTCGTGAGAACCCCTCGCGAATGAGATCAGCGAACTCAGGGCTCAGCTGCAACGCTTCAACAGTCAGTGAATTTAACTGTGCGTCTTCAAACAGCAGCTGGGACTTCCGTCGTAATTCTCGATCTGACGGAACCTCGCCCTCCCAAAATAAGGGTACTGTGGCCTGAGGTACGAAGTCTGGACGCCGGCTTAACGGGTCAGCTTCGTTCAGAGCTCCCTTGCGATATGCAAGTGTCATCGAGCCCACAAACGGTTGCAAATCCCGTAGGTATCTTGCTTGCCGCTTGTTCAGCCTGTTGTTCGGTTGCCTCAGCAGATGTCGCAGTGTGTCGTGGTCTGTAACGACAAGGAACTTAGAACAGCCTTCAAGATAGCACCTCCAATGCTTGACAGCTTCGCATACGGCCAAAGCTTCTAAGTCGTACGCAGAGTAAGTGTTACCACGCTCAGCTGGATTCAGCTTACGCGCCCAGTAAGAGACTGGTTGAAGACCGCCTCCTTGGTCTTGCAACAGGACTGCTGCAATCCCCACTGTTGAAGCATCTATAGCCACGGTGAACGTCGCGTCCGAGCTGACCTCCGGAAGGATCAGGCATGGCGCGGAAATAAGCCGTAACTTGAGAGTCTCAAAGGCTTCCAAACAGGCAGGCGTCAGCGTAACCTTCTGTGGCTGGGACTTCCGCAGTAAGTCCGTCAGTGGAGCCGTAAGGTCGCTAAAATGGTGTATAAATCTCGCATAGAAGTTGCAGAACTGTACGAAACTGCGAACCTCCTTCTGCGTCTTGGGCACTGGCCAGTCTGCAACGGCCTCGACTTTCTTTGTGGAAACCGAAATTTTACCGGCTGACACAGTGTAGCCCAGGTACTCCATTTCTTGCAATCCGAAGAAGCATTTCTTAAGGCGTAATTTCAGCCCTTCCTCCTTGAATCGCTGTAGCACTAGACGTAGGTGTTCCAGGTGCTCTTCCAGAGTTCGACTGTAGATACAGACGTCGTCCAGGTAGACTGTCACGAACTTATGTAAAAAGTCGCGAAGAATGTCGTTCATCATCCTCTGAAATGTAGCTGGTGCATTGCACAGCCCAAACGGCATGGCGACCCATTCCATTAAGCCATCAGGGGTCTGAAAAGCCGTCTTGTGAACGTCCTGATCACGTACTCGAACTTGCCAGAATCCAGAAGCGAGGTCGAGGTGCGTGTAAAAATTCGCGTCCTTAAGTTCGTGCAGAGTGTCGTCCACACGCGGTAGCGGGTAAGCATCTTTACGCGTAACCTCGTTAAGACCGCGGTAGTCAATGCACAGACGTAGCGAGCCATCAGCTTTTCGCACAAAAAGAATTGGCGAGCCGAACTCACTGTAGCTGGGGCGTATCAAACCAGCTTCCATTGCGTCTTTAAGCTGTCGATTAAGCTCAGCGCGCTATGCGGGTGACATTGTGTTCAGACGTTGACGTCGCATCGGACCAGTAGTGTCAATGGGATGATCCCACTGTCGGCTTACTGGCGGAGAGTCGACAGGTTGCAGTAAATCCGGGAAGTCTTCAAAAAGTAACGACCGGAAGTTGTCACGTTGTTCTGCTGTTAGTTCCTCTCCAGTGTGAAAGTCTGTTGATTGTTCGGCAGCTGACGTAAGTTCAATGACGTAAAAATCAGCATGACGTCCTCTGCTACGGTGCGTCTTGCGCATAAGCTTCTGAACTTTCGTAGACGACAGGAGTAGACACTCAGGGCGTCGTTCCTCAAGTGTAGTCTCCAGAGCTGTGCCGTCCATTAGTGTAAAAATTCTGGTTGTACCAAATTGTAAAGAGGCATGTTCGTCATCAAGCCTTGGTAAACCCAGGATTAAATCAGCTGTGCGTAAATCACGTAACACGTAGAAAGTCCGTTGAAACTCGTGTCGAGCAAGCTCAAAAGTGACGTCGCAGACTGTCGTAGAAGTCACTCGTTGTCCATTAGCGAGTCGAACTGGAGTTTTACTTGCAGACTTCCGAGTCTGTAAAGCAAAGCGTCGTACAAAGTCCTCTGACACAAAATCAAGTGTCGCAGCGCAGTCCACTAATCCAGAAATTTGGTGTCCGCCATCAGGAGTTTTCACAGTCAGCTCAGTTCGAATTAACGGGCGAGCTTCCGTGAGGTCAGTCAGTAGTGCTGTAGCTGGCGAAGAAAATTGTTGCAGCGTAGCGATGGACTGTTCCGAGTCGTCTGCTGATACAGGTACCGAGTCGGGTTGATCAGGTGCTATAGGTTCTGGTGAGTCGTTAAACGCACAATCTGCGTCGACTAACCACAGCTGTACAGGCCAAGGGGCTGGAGCAACCACCTCCTGTTGCGCTGGGTTCTCCAGTGACTGACGTGTAAAAAGCTGCGTCCTTGCTGGGAATTCTTGATAGAGTTTCCAGCGATTAGTCACCTGAGTAAATTTCGCCCACTTTGGTAGTACAAATACAGCCATCGTAGATGTCGGAGATGTTCGACGACAATTCTCAAAATGCTGCGCAATCTGCTCAGCTAACTCCCATGGTGGATTGATGAACACCCGTTCTCCTGTCAAATCTCTGTCTAGAATCGAGTCACTCGGCGAACAGTGAGGTAAGTCACCGTGCGAGTTAAGACCTTCACCATCAGCACATCCCTCCAACGTGAAGTTGAATCGTGCATGCAGAGGGTCAAAGACTGAGTCAACCAGTTTCCAATCAACTGAACGTCTGGTTACAGGTTTACGACTCTGTCTCTGCTTAATCTGACGACGACGACCTGCTACTTGCGTTACATGTGTCGCAACTGTAGTCGATGGAGATGTCGAAGGTGTGTCGACGACCTCTGTCGATAACAGTAAAGTTTTGAAGCTCCACTAGCGTAGTCTGGTATCCTTGCTGAGCTCGGTGTGACTTAGCCAGTCTCTTGAGCGCATCGTTCGCTAGGCCATTAATGAAGCGTACACACTGTACCTCAGCTGTCAGGTTTTGACGAGATCGACGTAAGTAGTCGTTGTACTGTTTAGTGAAAACCGCGTAACTCATCGTGTTGCTCTGCGTAAAGCTTAGCAAAGCGTTAATTGCGTCGTCCTGAATGTTCGGAAGAAACGTCGACTTGCGTAACTCCTCAACAAGCTCGTTGTACGTAGATGGAATTGGAGGCTGATTTTTCCGGTTCAACCACCACCCACCTAGGTGTCCAGAAAACTGTGAAGTAACCCAGAACACTGCATCGTACGAGTCAGCCGCAATTCCAAGCATTATAAAACGCTGAGGCTGTGCTTCGAGCCAATCCTCCAGTACTTGAGGCACTCGACCATCCTGGTACGGTGATGTAATAGCAGCCTTACGCTGAGTCTCCGTGAGGGTCACAGTAAGTCCAGCCAAGTTGTGGGTAGGCATCTGCGTTCCCACTCGTAAATCCGTAGGTCCTTCACCAGTCAGTCGATTAATGTGTCCACGAATCAGTAGCCATACAGAGCCAGAGTCGACCGTCGTAAACCGGGTGTACATGTGGAACTGTCTCGGGATAGACGTGTCGTCTTGCATGACTGGAACATGTTGTGTGATTGCTCGATAAAAAGATTCCCACTGAGCCACGTAACCAAAGTGAAGTAATTCACTCTTGTGCTTCTTAGCACGAAGTAAACCCTTCTGTGCGGGCGTAAGTGTCAGACCGTCAATGTTGATGGTTTCCGGTACGACGTAAGTATCATCCGGATTAACTGTCGACTGTGCCAAAACAGCCTGCTCGACCTGAGCAGGTGTACGTAAGTTGTTCGTAGCAAACAGGACAGGAATAGAAGCCGAGTACACGTAGACAAGCTGTCGTCCTTGAGGTAGTGTAACATTAACAGGTTCACCACTCAACAGCGTCAAATCATCCGGTGTCAAAACAAGACCGGTCTCCTCATGTAACTCGCGAATAGCAGCGTCGACAGGCTCTTCGTTAGGTAAGACAGAGCCAGCTGGGAACCAAGTTTTACCAGAACGAGGCTCACGCTGAAACACCAACTTCAAGTCCGACGATTTAGTTCCTCCAACGTGAATTACCAAAACCACGTAATGTCCTGCTCCTAGAGAAGCCATCTCAACTCAATCAAACAACGTCGAGCAGATCAACGAGCAACGAAAGCGTGCGTCGACCAAAGAGCTCCGAAACCAGTGTGGCGGTTAGCCTCTGAAAGCTAAACGCTAGCACAAATCTGTTCTAGTCTGTCTAGTTCTGTTGTTGAAAGATTGCAAAATGATGTTGTCGAGAGGCAATTGTTGAAAGATGTCTCACTGCTGTACTTAGGCAGTAGATGTTGTAAGTGAACAAAGGAATTGTTAAAAGGTTCTGTCACCTCCCTCTACTGCACTGGGCTTAAATAGGTTTCAGCCCAGACTAGTTACGCCTGCAAGCTTTGCTTACGTGTCAGGCGTTAGTGCTGCTCAACCGTCGCCATCTGTCCTCGAGACACGGCCTGCCTAGCATTGGATTTCACGACGCGGCTCCTTCTGCATGGAAGAGCTCGTTTTGGCGCGTCATCTGGCTGGTTAGATTAATTATGCATATCTGTACGTACCGGGAGGTACTGGTCGTACTGTAGCATCAGCACCATTACAATATTGCAGTAGCGACGTACCCACGAGTATACGTCCGTCCTGTGGAAAAGCACGAATTGGTATCCGTAACGAGTACATGTACATTGTCCTGCAATGTACTGTTGCAGGACTGTACTCGTCACATTTGCTTGACGCTAGGCTTGCGGGTCGCTGATAGATGTGTGAAGCTTTTGTGCGAAAAGAGGAGAGTAAGGCGTCATCTCTTACCATGTTATATGGTTACGGATAGTGGTGGCGATGGGGTCTAATAAATCGAGGGCCGGAACTTTGGATGAAAAGATAGTACCCCGTGACGCGTTGTGGTTTGACGAGGCTGCGCAACGTGGGGTATGCGGTACCTTAGGACATGGTGGCCTCGGTAGCTAGGCCAATGGCGAGAGAAGATCGAAATGGACGAATGTATATGAGAGCGGGCCACACATTCGGCCTCGGTATCCGGACGTGTCGAGGATTTTGTGGAGGCGGCGTTAAGTAAGCAGGGGCACAGAGATTCGAAGGGAGGGGAGGGCATATCTTAGGTCAATGGTCGGGCGGTGGAAAGCGGTGCAATAAAGATTTCGAAGGGAGGAGACCACGGAGCGAAGCCGTCAGAGATTATGCCGTCATCGATTTGGTCGAGGACACGAGTTGAAGTTTGAAGTGTTTTCCTTGTAAGTAGGCCGCGGATGACTCGAATTCGACGTGATTTAGTAAGCAGCGATGTCAAGAACGCGTTTGTGAGGGCGGTGCTGATGCTTTTGGGTTCCAACCAATGTTTTGTGAACGAGAGTGCGGTGTTAAGTTCGACACCAAATAGGACACGGTATGTATCCGAGGGGGTGATGGAGGGTATGATGGAGGGCAGGCCATTGACGGCGACGTGGTAGGGAGGACAGTCTCGAGGCGAGGATGGTGCGATTAGCGGGACATAGGGCTTTACTTTTGCTCCACACAGCTATGATGTGCCGATCCTCTCGCCGCGGCTGCCCTCTTCGCTGCTAGTGTCGAGCTCTCCCTCCTTGGGTCGGCTTGACTTCATGAGCGCTAGTCGGCGTCGAGCGAGCGCTTTGCCCTTGCGTAGCTTCCAGGTTGTCCGTCGCAAGATCCAAAACCCACGTCCCCGCGCTATTATGCCCGTACCCCCCACCCATGTCCACACTCCACTTGACTGCCACCCACCTCACCCCACCCACATGCCCACCCGACTTGTTGCTGTTGACGAAGGTCTCTCGCCTGACCCCCTAACCTCATGCCCCGCCGTCCTCCCCCCTGAGATTCTCCCCCCCCTGCTTCGTCCCCCTGCACACAAACCTGACTTCATCCGCATCCTCGAACCCCGATTCGTTGGTCACTCCAACGGTCGCCGACGTTACGCATCCATAAAAAAGATTCAGATAGGGGAATGGAAGTACTGCACAGACAACAACCTCTCCCACACAGCCGACCTCATACGATCCAAATACACACCCCTTGCAAACGCCATCAGAAGCCACTGGCCAGGCACAGTGGTTGACATCCTCCCCATCGTCATGAGCCGCACAGGTACACCGCACTCCTCTACCATCACGAGTCTCACCTCCCTTCTCACCGCCCGCACCGACCCTCCTGATAAACTCGTCTCCAAAGCACACCTCGACACGTCTCGCATTCTTGCACAACTCCACACGCACACTGTCCAATGGCTGCATCACCTCCTACTCATATATCGCATCAAGTCCCGCACGACCTCCCGCCGCGCATCCGCACATTGCCCCCTCGCACGACCCTAAATGCACACAACCTTCGCCTCTACTTGCACACCTCCCCGGGGGGGAGTAAAACCCCCGACCCACATTGGAGAGGTTGGATTAGGTGGTTAACGGTCTAGCCCTGACTTGTAAGTTCCCTGTATGGCATAGTTGGGAGGGCCCAGAGACAGCAGCCGACGCATCCGGCTTTTGGTGAAAAACCGGCGCATACGGTACATGTTGTAAACAATTTCAATTTCAATTTCAATTTCAATTTCAATTTCAATTTCAATTGCCCGTACCCACTTCGCCAAAAAATTGGGTAAATGCCTCCTCCAACTCTTTATCGGGAGAGTATCTCAGAGTATTCAGCCGCGAAAATACATATCGGATTGGCTGAGCGGGAGATCCTGGCGTTGATAGCGAACATAAATTATTTTGAAAAGCCCTCCGTACATGGCTTCCCGAAATTTGTTGATCGCGCGGATTGTAGCTGCCGGATTTCACCCCGCCTAGCCCCCAACCAGCCCATGCCTAGAACGGCAATAGGGTTACCATCGTCCACCACGAGGAGGTGGGGATGAGTGCCGACGGGCATGCAAACACACCCCCCTCCATGGCAGCCGCCGCTTGGCGCCGCAAATAACATTTTGGTGTTCCACGTCATTTTCTTGCTTAACATCCTTAGGCGTGTGTTTATTTCCTCCCCTCAATTAGTGCCTCGGGAGAATTGGTGGTACGGTACGTGTACCACAAAAACGTGTGGTACGAAGCAATATTTTTCATTAGTACTTATCTCTTAAATATTTCTAAGAAAACTGTATCATCGCTATATTTGCAGTTGCTCGCACCCTAAGCGCACCACCTCTCTGTCGGGCCATCCGCCCGACTCAGAAGGACCAAAGTCAGATCAAACTCTACCTCAAGCCCGACGCTTCTCAAAACAAGTTGCCAAGAGGATTTTGAAACTTTTGGTAGTCGGAGGCGAAGGTTGGTGTGGTGAGTTGGGCGTGCAAGCAACGTGAAAGGTCGGGAGTGAGCGGTGCGCGATGAGGTCGGCGACAACTTGACCGTCCTAAAGATGAGCTAGAGCTGTGCGGTAAGACCCTCTCGTGTATCGAAAATCAGCTCGATAACGCCCATGAGTATCATGAAATGGATGGACCAGTTGTTTGGGTCGCAGGTGGCTGTGTTGCGGCGGGCTTGAAAGTCGAGGGGAGTGTACGAGGTAAGACGATGCGTGTAGCCGCTCCCCGGCACGACCGCGTCCCGCATTTACGCTCGTGTGCCTCGCTTTCTGAGGTACCTAGCGACCAAAATCTTACTGAAACCCGTTCGAATAGGAAAACAAGGAATAATTAGACACTACGAAGGAGTTGAGGCGTGCTGGTTGTGACGTGGGGGTGGATGCGGGAGTGAGCGTGGCGCATGTGCGAGCGCGGTTATGTGCGCGGCCTCGGCTCGAAGCCCCGCGCTCCGAATGTCGAGGAGGCGACCCTTCCCGACAAAGAGAATGGCAATCAGCGCTCATATAGGAAGGATGATATCGAGGGAGCGAGTGGGTGTGGAGTTTCAGACATGGGAAGTAAGTGTAGACATAGGCGATAGGCACAGGTCGTGCATTACATCGGGGGGGGAGGGGGTTAGTGGCTCCGCCAAAATTCAGATTACACAGTTCTTTGTAAAACAAAAAGTTTAAAACACCTCTCATTCCCTTCCAAGTTGCATGACAGAGCGCATTGCTACTGCTTTAGCTTCTTTAAGGGGAGTAAAGCTAGGCTTTGTGCGTTTTTGTGTGGCGATCCATGGGCATGTATGCATGTCACTCACTCACTCGACTGCATTATGGCGTCACGTTGCTGCATCTTGCTAATGCTACTGGGGACATTTCGTTGCGATAGCGTAGCATTATTAAGCTGAAATTCAGGCATGTTTATGAGCATGGAGTTCTATAGTTACTGACTACGGAAAAAAGACATCCTACCGTCACTAAAGACAGTAAAAAGATCCACAGTACTACTAAAGTACTACTGACGTTAAAAATATAGGGGATGGGTCGGTAGCTCGGATGAGCAACGCCGACCGTCTTCGCTCCGGGCTTGGCCTCCCTATGAGCGATAGACTGGTGACCACAGGGCCCGTCGGACGACGGGCACCGATCACCTCTCCCCACCCGAGCCTAGCTCACCCAGGTCAGTGGATCCGTAGGCACATCAGACGGTACACACTCCAAGGCGCAGCTTTCACAAATTTGAATTCGGTTCACATGCCGGAATCTGCGCCACCTACTTCTCAAACACTCCAAGTACTCCGTCCAATACTACGACACTCGTACGTATCAAAAAGATTACAAAAATCACTCCCCCACGGAGCCGGCGCACTCTCACGCGCCCCTCCGAGCGTCCGGACGTTCCCATCAGACGTCCGTGAAAAACAAACCCAGGTCCCATCAGACCTGGTCGTGTGCCGCCAACACACGCTGACCACCTCTAACCCACTCTCTCTCCACTCCAAATCCACCACTTACACACACATCGACACCCACCTTACGACCATTATGTCAACACCTTCCACCCTCCCGGAATCATACAAACAGGTACTCCTCAAAGACCGGGTCCTCCTCAGGGACCGGAGCCGCCACGCGGGACGCCCGCTCGCTCCACTCAACTCCGCCCTCCAACCGCCCCCTGCCGCCCAAGACTTTGGCCAGGCCTCGGAACCCCCCACTGCATACCAAACTTTCAAGCCCAACTTGACCCATCTGTCCACAAACTCTAACCCCCTCCCACGTACAGACATATGCAATTGCGGGATCGGCCCGCGAATGCGCCTACCGCGGACCCCTACACCCACAGGAGCTCCCACGCGGAACATCCGCTCGCTCTACTCAACACTGTGCCCCCACCACCCCAAGCCGCCCAGGACCTGAGCACGGCTTTGGCACCCTCTCCTATCAGAAGACTTCGAACGCCTCTGGTCCTCGCCGACCCCGGGTCAACCACTGACCTAGGACGGGCCGCTGACTCTTCGACCCACACAGACGAACAGTACCGATACGATCGTCCCGCTATGTCCCACAGTAAGGAACAGCCTCGCCACCCCCGTCCCCTCCTGCTAGCCTACACTGATAACATCGTCCATAGCGCACCAAACTCGATACCTTTTTCTCGCCTTAGTGCTTCCGAGCCACAAGGCTGTAAAATTAGTCCAGTAATGCAACATGGTGAAACTCAAAAGTCGCTTTCTTTAATCCGGAAAAAATATATTATTTACAGGCCTGATTCTCGCCCCTGCACTCACCACCGCCCCGATCTGTTCTCATCCACACCCCCCTCCCCCTGTGCTACTCTCCTACCCCACCAATACACTAACATACACACAGCTTCGCATGCCGCCTGGCCTGTAGCGCTGGCCCGTGCCCTGTACGCTCCCTCTCGCACGAACTCCCCGCCGACCGGCCGACACGACCCGTCCGCCGACGACTCCCTTTCTCCTCACCCGCTACCAGCAGCAGACACCACCGCCCCGCTTACCTCTCACCCCCTACTTCATCCTCCTGCTGCCGGCTGCCCTCCTGCTGCTCCCTCGCTCAATCGAACGCTCGCTCCAGTCGCTATGCCCCTCCGATGTCTCATTCTCTGTTCTCTTTTACTTTACACTACAGCCCGCCTAATACGACTCACCCATCAGACACTCGCGCTTACCTGCGATTACCTCACTGTAGACCCTAGTGCAGTCGTTCTCCCTCCCACTTTTTCCACCCTCCATGCTCTGCCCATCTCGCCTGTCGTTACAATAACGACAGCTCTCCCCCTGCTGCGACTAGCCCGCCCGACTTGCTCTTCCCGTAAGCTTCACCGATCACCCGCCCCCCCGCGAATCTACCTGCCCCGGAAATATCGCCCCCCCTTTTCAGACACAGTATGGCAGTCATATACCCGTACCGTTCTCAGCGCTACACGTACTCCCCCGCCCCTACAGTCCCCACTTCCTTTAGACCTGCTCCAAGGCTTCTCTCGGAAGCCCCGAAGCACTTTTAATACGATATCGACAGCCCCCTCTGTCAGTGCAGCTCCCCACTCTCACCCTCCCCCTAATACCTATCACCCTTTGCTTACAACTTTTATATCCCCCCTCCCCTACCCTCTCACAATGTCTCCGCCATCCATACACTTACCGCCCCCTCTTAAGCTCCGACCGACCACCCGGCCCATGGAGCCTCTACTCCCCGACATGCGCAAAGCACTGACGATCGGACCCTCCGGAGCCTCACACGCTCGCCCTCCACAAGCCTCGGCCGGCAAGGCCGCTTATCATCATTAGTCACCCACAAGACGGGCCTCACGGCCCAGAGGTTCGACCCCACAAACCCCCCCCCCCCTCCCTCCCTGACATCCGACATCATATCGTTACTACTCCGTATTCGCTTCGGTCCTCACTCCCGGCCCACTTTACCTCTACCACGTGTGGCGTCAAATTACACAACTACCTCTTTGACTTAAATCTCGAATATGGCCTACCCACCCCCATTGGAAACCTAGACTCCTCCGCGGTGCTCTCTTTCCAATGGGGACACTACCAAGACCTCTCAAACTTATACTGCATTGCTACCTCCCTATCTAAACTCCACTCCACGGCCTCGGCCTCGTACACCGTAATCACCAATACCGAAGTTGATAACTACCACCAACATAAGCTCTACCCTAGCCAATGGACTAACCTCTCTAATCGAGGCTCACCCCCCCACCCCGGCACACCCAACCACTCCTTAATTATCCTCACATGGCAACACTCTCACTTCGGTCTCCTCCACC
Organism: Tetraselmis chui; assembly: GCA_026401115.1. Classification (NCBI taxonomy): domain Eukaryota; kingdom Viridiplantae; phylum Chlorophyta; class Chlorodendrophyceae; order Chlorodendrales; family Chlorodendraceae; genus Tetraselmis; species Tetraselmis chui. The sequence continues at coordinate 301 of JAPMLY010003577.1, read as the reverse complement.
TCACCCACTCCTCAGCAACCTGGGTGGACTCCCTCCACAACCCCCCCCCTCCAAACCTCCTCACTCGCTCCCTCGCCCTTCTCGCCTCTTGGAACTCTTCCCCTCCCCCACCTGTCGGTGACCTACGCATACTAAACCCCCCTCGCCAAAACGACACATCCCACGCGTGGTCGTGCGGAACCCACGCCCTCCTTCATACCTACTACATCACTACAGCACCCCCCGACCACTCCTATAACCCTCCTCCCTTCGACCCTCGCACTACTGTCTACTCCCTACATACACTCATATGGCACCACAT
>JAPMLY010003576.1:0-14433 GCA_026401115.1 Tetraselmis chui | reverse complement strand
GGCATATTGAGGGCGGGGGGTGGGGTGGCGAGGGAGGGCAGGGGGAAAAGCTTACCTCGGGGTACACCACTTCGTAGCCCGCCTTGCTGAACAGGCTGAGCAGGACGTCGGGGACGGACTGCGTGATGGTGTCGCCGCGGGCGGGGCCCATCATGCGGGTGACGCAGGCGGGGACGTAGACCACCTTGCGAGGGATGCCCGAATCGGCCTGAGGCACCGCGGGGGGCTGCGGCTCTGCAGCCCACACAATACCAACACACCGTGTGCTGTCAGACCAAAGTCTACACAAATACATATGATGTAAGCTACGATGACTGACATCAGTCGGGTCTCAAATTAAAGACAAACAACCGTCGACCAGACAGATTGACTCATTTGGTTGTTTGAGGTGATGATAACGGGAGAGGGGCAGAAGGGTGGTAAGAGCGCTTAAAAAGGGTGGCTCACGCTTGAGGGGAGAGGCGCCCGCGGGCATGTAAGGGGTCCAAACCGGCACCATCCGCCCGCTCGCCTTGTTGAGCGCCTGGCTCACGACCTCCAGCGGCTTGGGGCCCAGTAGGCCGTGCGCCATGTCGACGACGTTGAGGAAGGAGGGCACGGCGCTGGAAAGGCCGGAGAAGTGGCGCGCCACGGACATGGCGAGGTTGCTGGCAGTCGTCTGCTTGGACATATCTTCCGCACGGATGGCCTTAATCAGCTCGCCCGTGTTGATCTTCACCGGGCACTTCTCCTGGCACATGCCGTCTGCTGCACAGGTCGCATTGCCGTCGTACTCGTAGATGCGCTCGAAGTCCTTCAGCCTGACCCACCACGAAGCCGCACCAACGCCAATCAGCCAGGAACCCAGCTCAGAATGGGCCTCACCCCTAGGGACCCACTCCATGAACATGAGCTACAAACAACTCTAGGCACGGCAAGGACACCCCCTCAACACCTCCATAACACGTTTTCTTACCTGTCCTGATGTGTATGTGTGTGTGTGTGTGTGTGTGTGTGTGTGTGTGTGTGTGTGTGTGAAATAGAGGGAAAAAGAGAGAGAGCATATGAAGAAAGGGCCAAGGTCGGGAAACATAAAAGAAAACCCAGAAAGAAAACAAAAGAGTAAATGGGGAAGGAGAGGATGGAAAACGTCAGAAAGAGAATGGGGGGAGGAGAAAGGAGGAGGAAAATAGGATGAAAGAAAATAACGTTCATAAAGAGAACAGTCAGGGAGAGATAGCGCATAATATCGTAGGGGAGGGTGGAAGGGGGCAGCACCTCTTCTCCTCCTCCGCGTTCCTGGACTCCATGGTGCGCAGGCGGCTGATCTCGCGATAGGCGGTGATGCGCTGGCGCGGGGTGAGCGAGAGGTCGCGCGAGGGGCAGTTGCTCTCGCAGAAGCCGCACTCGATGCAGCGGTTGACGAGCGCCGAGGCGGCGGGGCTGGGCTTGAGGTTCTTCAGGTGCACGTCCAGGTCGTGGTTCAGGATGACGCCCGGGTTGAGAACAAACTCGGGGTCAAACATCTCCTTCAGCTGCCACATCAGCTCCGTCGCCTTGGCGCCCCACTCCAGCTCCACGTACGGAGCCATGTTGCGCCCGGTGGAGTGCTCGCCCTTCAGACTCCCGCTGTGCTTAGTCGCCACAATGTGGCACATCTCGTCCATCATGTCGCCGAAGCGCTTCACCTCCTCCGGAGTGCGGAACCCCTGCACCCCCAGAACCACCACAGTCAGCCCTGCCTCACCCTCAAACAGCTGTGAATTAGGCCACATAAGAGTGCGCGTATCATTCAACATACAAGCTTTCATCATATCCACCAACATTGTCGTGACGAGCTTCAGGCAACGAGGTCGTGTCGACACTGTTTACAATTTACAAGTAAATTATTCATTTTTGTCAGGAACACATAATCAATACACTTGGTCGTTGTCCTCGTAACATCATTTCATGTAGTTTTCAGTTTGGAAGGGAGGTTCACCTGCGCAAACACCAGGTGCATGTTGCCCTCCAGCGCGTGGCCAAAGCACGAGGCCTCCATGTAGCCGTAGCGGTGGAACATCTCCATGAGGTCCACGCACATGTCGCCCAGGTTATCCACCGGGCACGCCACGTCCTCGATCAGCATCGAGGTGCCCGTCTCACGCGCGGCGCCGACGATGGGGATGAGCCCCTTACGCACGTCCCAAAACACGCTGTACTCCTTGGCCTCCTCCGTGAAGGGGTATGTCTCCAGCGGCTGCGGGTCCAACTTGCGAGCGCCAAACGGCACCCCCGCCAGCTTCAGCGCGCTGCAGACGTCGTCGATGCTCGCCTGCAGGTCCTCCGGCGACTGCCCGCGACACTCCACCAACAGCGACGCCGCTGTGGGGTCCAGCTCCTATAGACAGAACGAGAGCAGAATGAGCAGCTTCAGGGCTCATGAGTAGAGCGAAGAGGACTCGGATGACTGACACCCCTTGTCAGTATAAACACATTAATTTGTAACACTGTACTCAAATGTGAGTAACATAATGTCACCACCAAAAACGGCACCAGGGGAAATTTCGTTACTAGCATAGGCTGCTCTTGACTTGGAATGAAGAGCAGAATCTAAACGAAGGAATTGGTTCACATCGACGCAATAAAGCGCCATTGAATGACCGACACGCCATCAACACTACCGACGATAGGCAGGCGAGCGCAACAGCAAGACAACAGGCACAAGTGAAGGAGACCCGCAGTTGATAGGAAAATTGGATGGGCACAAATCAGACAAAATGACAACCAATTTCACAGAGTGTACTCAACAGCCGGAAAGTACTCAAAACATACACCCAATTGGTGCGCGACAGAGAACAGCAGAGGAGTCAAAGACTTGCTGTCTGAACAAACACGAAACGGACAAAGGCACAACGTTGCGAGGACCCTTCCTATTACAGTCGACGACTGGAGAACGAGTGTCAGTTGAAAAAACTTCATGAAGCACACGAGCGCCGCTGTTTGTGTGGAAGGAGCAATGACGCAAATTGACCATGACTAGAATACAAACACGGGGAGACAGAGTAGAGAGTTCATCACTGATATATCGTGGGTTCGTAACGAAGAACATAATAGCGTAACTGTTTAAACGAACGTTTTATAGAAATAGGCACAACGCAGTGAGGGAATCGACCCTTTCCCCTCTACTGGCAATCGAGCATGCCCCCCTTTTTGTAACCCCACACTCAATACACACATGGCAGGTAAGGTGGAAGGTGGCGGAAGCACTCACCCCGTCCAGCCCCTTCACCAGCTTCGCCAGGTCCTCGCTGATCTCGCGGCACTGCAGAAGGGAGGCGTGGTCAAACATCTCCACCGCGTCAACCGCTGTCTCATTGCGTAGAATAGAGGCCGCCCTGTGAAGAGGCATTCAGCGTTCAGAACGACAGCATGAAAAAATAGAAAAATCACATTATGATAATAATATACTGGTAGATTCAGCTGAGACCAGGTGAGTCAAAGAAAGCATGCACAGGAACGATAAGTATGGAGAGGGGGGGGGGCGGGGGGGGGGGGGGGGACTCACTTGCAGGCGATGTGGATGTCTGGGAACATGATGAAAGCGGAGGCCTTGTTGGGCCACTCTGGGACGGTGTTGATGGTGGCCCGGCTGACAAAGCCCAGGGTACCCTCGCTCCCGATCATCAGCCGCTTCACAATCTCCAGCGGCTCGTCCGCCGGGAAGTCCACAAGCGCGTTGAGGGAGTAGCCGGTGGTGCACTTGATGGAAAACTTGCGGCGGATAAGGTTGGTCAGTTCGCGGTCGCCCTGCACACGCTTGGCCAGCGCCTGGACGCCCTGCAGCAGCGCGGCGTGGCTCTTCTTGAAGGCTTCGCGGCTCTCCGGGTCCGCGGTGTCCAGCACCGTGCCGTCCACCAGCACGATGCGCGCGTCCTTGAGCGTGTGGTACGTGTTTTGGCTCACGCCGCAGCACATGCCGCTGCTGTTGTTGGCCACGATGCCGCCAATCATGCAGCTGTCGATGGAGGAGGGATCGGGTCCGATCTTGTACTGGATGTCATGGCCACCCTTCTTCTTGTGCGCCTCCAAAATGCGGTTCACCTCGCCGCCAATCAGACCAGGCTCCACCGTCACCATGCTCCCATCGCCCTGCAATCACCAAATCAGTCCAGGCCCCAGGGTTCAGAGTTGCGCACAGGTGAAGAAGGGTAATCAGAGTGTCTAATGGCAATAGGAGGGGAGAGTGATAGTGTGGGTTGGTAGGCAGGTGAGTGGATTTGATCGCTGGCCTCACATGGACAGTGTAGTCACGGAAGTTCTTGCCAGTATGGCTGATCTTCAGCAGCACAGAGTCTGTGATGGCCTGGCCAGACAGCGAAGTGCCAGCGGCGCGGAAGGTGACGGGCACCTCGTGCTTCGTGGCGATGGGTAGAATCCGCTGCATCTCCGCCTCGCTGTTCACCTTGATCACCAGCTTGGGGTTGAGGCGGTAAAAGCTGGCGTCGGTGCCGTACGCAAAGGTGCGCACTGGGTCCGTGAACAGGCGAGCCTCAGGCACAAACTCGCCCACATCCTACACACACACACACACACACACACACACACACACACACACACACAATGCACGCGAGGCCTCGCGTCAGTCACAGACCATGAACACAGCATGTTCTGTTCCCTTTCCAAATCACCCACATGCACGAGCTACATACACGCTAGCCAAAGCCTGCGCTGCCACTGCCTAGACGCATCCACCGCTGCTGCAAGTTCTGAGCTGACTGTATCTCACAGAATGTGACAGCGCACGCTGCTGCTGCGGTTGAAATTAGACAAGGACAGGGCAGAGTGACACGCGGCCACAACACATTTCCTTCCTTCTAGGTTAATAGACCCGAGAGGCGGGCGGCCTCGAGGCCCCGGGGTTAAAAGCCAGGAACTGGTTCGTGTCACATGGAAGAAATAGCTTCGTGGCGTAATTGTCAGGGTCAATATGCAAGGGTGGCGAAAGGCGACGGTCGCGTGAGGGCGCTCCGTACAATATTTGTGATACGGACGACATTATGCTATCGACAGAAAGGAACGACGGGATCCGGAATTGGTGATATCGCTGGGCGTTAGCGGCACAGGAAAATACCTGCATGAAGGCCTTGTACCGGCCGTCGTCGAAGCGCCGTCCGTCCACGTTCTCGTACACGTCCTGCTGTACGGAGAGGTCTTCCTCGCTGAGCATTGAGATGGCTCCGACGGCATCCGTACGAATCTGCGGCACCTCCTTCAGCCGGAATTGCGGTTTCAGCTCCACCTGCTGCTGCTGTTGTGTTACCACCGCACGCGCCGCGCTTCCCGAAAGCCGCGAACCAGTTTTCTGCTCTACAGCCGGTCGCGTCGCGCGGCTTCCTGGCAGCACGCCGGAGCTGGTGGACGCGCTGCGAGAGACAGTGGCAGCGTCGCCGGTGGGTGCGGCGCCACGTCGCAGGGCAGCGCTAAGCCGAGCCGCAGCAGCACGGCGACCCATCTTCCCCTCTTTTTGCCCGGAGTATCACGGATCACCGCCGCTAGATACTAGTCGACACTAGAAGGTGACGGAGCTGGAAACAGCGGCAGAAAAAGAGGTTCGGAGGGGCTGACGGTGGAGTGGGAACGGGGGAGAGTGAATGACGACACTCCCGTAGTCGCTGCCGTCGCCACTGCGCACAGCGAAGCCCGCGGTCACGTACGCTGCCATTGGGAAGTCCACGCGGGAGGGATGGACTTCACATATCACGGAAAGTACTACATCTCCCATTTCACGTACTCTCCCTCATCTTCCGAACGAATTTATGGCCTGTTCTTAACTACTTACTCAATGCCTAGCTGGCGGATCGTTCGGGCTCGCCACGTAAGAATGCAAAAGTACAAGTACGTGTACTGCTTCATGTTACAGCCAACATCAGGGCCCAATCGCCTGGCCGGACCAGCTACCTTCATACTCAAATCCTATAAGGAAATAAGGTCACCAGCTCACATCTCGCAGATGGTGGCAAAGTTCATCACCAATAAGGCATCTCATCTTTCGCGGATGGTGGCTAAGTTCATCTAAGAACCGGCCTTAAACTGTGTACAGGTAAGAGACAAGCAGGGAGGGAAACCCTAACTAAGGCCAATAAGGCCACCGAGCATATAAATTAAGAAGAAAGAGCTACGGGTACATTGATACTGGTATAGAAAGAACCGTATCTACAGAGAGCAGTGATGGAATGGAACGACTACAGGTACTGCGCTGCTATCCACAGGCTTTAAAAATGTACCCGTAATGAAAAATGGTTATAATAATATTATTCTATATAAGATGAGTTTTTCAAATATATGAAAAGGTGGAAGTTTGGATATTTACATAACGCTTTGACGCTTTGCAGAACAGCAGTGCGCTGATGCTGTGGCATGCCTTCCTGTTCCCGTGCCCGGCCTTAGGTTTTTTCCTTCTTTCCTATTCCTTTTTCCTTGGTGGTCTCCAGTGATTTTTCTTGTAAGATTTTTTAAATATTAATATAACAAGAATGGAGTGTTTCTCATCTTGGCCGTGTATATTTAAGATAAAGTACATGAACATTTATATAAGGAACAGATGAATAAATCAATATATGAACGTCCTTACTACAGGTACGGGTACCGACTTTGAACAGACGGCCCGATTTATCTGACGATGATGTGCAGACAGAGGCTCGTACCTGTACACGCACATCGTCACAGCAGCATGTACGATGCTGTACGGATGTCCACACGAGTAACGTGGTACAACAGAACCGGTTTCCCGCAAATAACAACATGGAGAGGGTGCCGGTGCGGGTTCCCTGCCAGTCCCATATGCCGGGGGCGCAAAAAAAAAAAAAAAGCATGTCAAGGAGTACCGTACGGGTACTTCTCATCGAATGGGGAGGCCGCCCGGACTAAATGAAAATGAAAGTGATTTTCAGAAATTGCCAGGCACATTCTGGCTGCTGTCCAAGGGCCTTCTTGCATATGCCATCTAGGACTTAGAAGACAAAATTATGCCGGGGGATCTCCTTGTGACCTTGTCCATCCTCTCCGAAGGTGTTGCGGGGCTTTACTCCCCCCTAGGAGACGCCCGGACTAGTAGGGCAAACCTTTAATGGTCAGTGCCGGGATTGCATTCATTCTTATTTGCATGTTATTGGAAGGTTTTGAGTTAGTGAAACTCTTACACTTGCCTCAAAGTGGGGTCAACGCAGTACTATATTGTTCTCGTGCAATGTTACGTTGTGCACTCACACGAGCGTCGCCTAGCCGGGAGCATGATATATGATGAGCTTAGGGTCCGTGCTTCGTCTGTCCGTGGTACATCATGGCACGCTCGGTTCCTATCATCGTGATGCCTTGCGTGAGGGTGGTGCAACTATTGTTTCATGCCTCCATGCTCCGCGGGCTTAGGTTGTTTTGCCTCCCCTTTATTTTCCTTTGTTGCTAGTGGATTCCAGTGCTTTCTTTGTAATACGTGATTGTAATACGACGAGTTTAAGGTTGTTTATCCTTACACTCTCAATTGTCGTGCTTGCAAAACGCCACCCGTAGAGGGTGCCGGTCAGAGTTCAACTACCAGTCCCGCCCATATCCCGGGGACGCCAAAAAAACTTACGGAAACTCTTGTCCATGATAATTGAAATTGAAATTGAAATTGTTTACAACATGTACCGTTTGCGCCGGTTTTACACCAAAAGCCGTATGCGCCGGCTGCTGTCTCTGGGCCCTTCCAACTATGCCATACACGGAACTTACAAGTCAAGGCTAGACCGTGAACCACCTAAATCCAACCTCTCCAAGGGTGTTCGGGGGTTTTACTCCCCCCCGGGGAGGGTCAGATGCGGGTTGAGGATGGTATGCAAGTAGGGGCAAGAGGAGGTGCATTATGTAGAGGCGCGGCGAGAGGTCGTGCGGGATTTGATGCGATATACAAGGAGGAGATTATGTAGCCATTGGACCGTGTGCGTATGGAGTGTGGAAAGGATGCGGGACGTGTCGAGTCGTGCTTTGGATATGAGTTTGTCCGGAGGGTCGGTGCGGAGGGTGAGGAGAGAGGTGAGACTTGCGATGGTGGAAGAGTGCGGTGTGCCCGTGCGGCTCATGACGATGGGGAGGATGTCGACTACGGTTCCTGGCCATTGGTTGCGGATGGCATTTGCGAGGGGTGTGTATTTGTCTCTAATCAAGTGGGCTGTGTGGGAGAGGTTGTGGTCAGTGCAATACTTCCATTCCCCTATTTGAATTTTCCTTATGATCGTAGGGTGGGGTTGTGTGTGAGGAGGCGGGTGTTGTGGACTCCCCACATGAATTCTTGCTTGTATCTGGCGGTTGTCCATCTGCAACTTGGTTAGCAAGTGCATCTGCGAGGTCGTTACCTAGTGAAATTGAAATTGAAATTGAAATTGTTTACAACATGTACCGTATGCGCCGGTTTTTCACCAAAAGCCGGATGCGTCGGCTGCTGTCTCTGGGCCCTCCCAACTATGCCATACAGGGAACTTACAAGTCAGGGCTAGACCGTTAACCACCTAATCCAACCTCTCCAAGGGTGTTCTCGTGCGGGACTTGATGCGGTATATGCGTAGGAGGTGATGCAGCCATTGGACAGTATGCGTATGGAGTTGAGCAAGAATGCGAGATGTGTCGAGGCGTGCTTTGGAGACGAGTTTATCTGGAGGGTCGGTGCGGGCGGTGAGAAGGGAGGTGAGACTCGTGATGGTGGAGGAGTGTGGTGTACCGGTGCGGCTCATGACTATGGGTATGATGTCGACCACTGTGCCTGGCCAGTGGTTTCTGATGGCGTTCGCAAGGGGTGTGTATTTGGTGCGTATGAGGTCAGCTGTGTGCGAGAGGTTATTGTCTGTGCAGTACTTCCATTCCCCTATCTGGATTTTTTTTATGGATGCGTAACGTCGGCGACCGTTGGAGTGACCAACGAATCGGGGTTCGAGGATGCGGATGAAGTCAGGTTTGTGTGCAGGGGGACGAAGTGGGGGGGGGAGAATCTCAGGTGGGAGGACGGCGGGGCACGAGGTGAGGGAATCGGGCGAGAGACCTTCGTCAGCAGCGACAAGGCGGGTGGGCATGTGGGTGGGGTGAGGTGGGTGGCAGTCAAGTGGGGTGCAGGCAGGGGTGGGGGAATCAAACGATTTTATGGGTTTGTTACCGAAGTCTGCGGTGATGGTTTCCCATCGCCCTCCGTTGTGGCGTTCCAGTAGGGAGAGTAGGAGTTGCAGAGCGCTGTTGTGTCGGTCCTGTCTTAGACCAGACATAGAGGGGCAGTTACCGGCCATGTGGCCGTTGCTAGTGAATTGGCCACATAGGGGGCAGCGCAGGGTGGGGTTGTGAGTAAGTAGGCGGGTGTTGTGGACACCCCACATGAATTCTTGTTTGTGTGTGAACTGGATATTTGTGAGGGTTGAGTGTTTTTTGTGGTAAGAGAAATCGGCGCCGTCCTGCGCGGCGCGGGCGAGGAGGGCACCGTGTTTGGTTGTTCGCGAGAGAGGAGTGTGTGTGTGTTTTGTGCTGTAGGTGTGTGCGTCGGATTTGAGGTTGGTGTATTTGTAGGTTACGGGGTCCCCTAGCGTTTGTGGGATGAGGGTGTATGGCCATGTCCAGTGGCCTATTGTGACTTCAGAACCTGTGGTGTATGTAGTATCGGGTGGGTGACCATCCGCGACTTGGTTTGCGAGGGTGTCTGCGAGGTCGTTGCCGATGGAATGGTTGTGGGCTTTGATTTTGCCGAGGTGTGTACGGATGCCTGTTTCGCAGCGGGTTTTAAGGGTGTGTGTGATAGATGAGAGGGTGTCGCGGTGAATGTTGTGGCGGTAAGCGGAAGGGCAGTTTAAGTAACCTTGTATGAGGCGGAGGGAGCACGCACTGTCTGTGAGGAGGTGGGTGTGGCCAAGTTGGAGGCCAATATCTATGCCAGCTAATTCAGCACGATTTATTGTATGGAGAGGAGGGGTAGAGGTCACCATGATTTTGACTCGGGTGTCCGAGGCGGGGTGGGTAGCTGCTGCTCCGAGGGGGGTCGAGCCGCCTTTTTTCGAGCCGTCCGTGTATACGAAGTCCTGCCAGTTCCAAGCAGGGGTGCCTCTGGTGGGGGGGTACGTTAGATGCACGCGGTCTGGGAGGGGGTATGTGAGGGGGTGAGTTGGGTTTGGGGGGCGGTGGTATATACCTGCTGAGTGGGGTGAGTATGTGACAAAGAGGTGTGGAGGAGGGGGGGTGATGATGGGGTTGGGGAGGTGAGTGTCGTAGATAGATTCGAGAGTGTTGTGAAGTGCGGTCATGGCTGCGGGTGACGGGAGGGTGGTGAGTGCGAGGGGGTTAGCGACGAGGTATATGTCGACCATCCATCGTGTGCCGAATGGGGTAGGGGTGGGGTTGCCAGTGTGTTGGTCGGGGGGTAGGAATGTGTTTGCGTCATTGGGCAGGGTGTAAAGGTGGTGGGTGTATGGGGAGTTGATGTATTTGGAGTGGCGGTATGGTGTGTGTTCCCAACGGGGGAGGATGAGGATGGTTGCGCTGGGTGTGTGAGGGGCTGTGAGGTGTGCGCTGGTGATTGCGTGTTCCATGGCTCGTCTCATGCATTCGTGGTCGTATTCGGGGTTGGCTATGTTGGTGCCTTGCCATGTGTGTGGGGCATTGCTGCCGCTAGATGAGAAGACTATATCTTCAGGGTAGAGGGAGTGGTAGGTGTGGGAGTGGAGGGATTTATTGAGGGGGTCGGAGTAGAGTTCTGTCTGGACGCGGAATGTGTGACGGAGAGCTGTGAGTAGGTCTTCTCTAGTGGCCCATCTATTACGGGTGGTGGTGGCGGGTGTGGGTGAGTGGATTTCTGAGCGGGAACCTAGGCGGGTCAGGAGGTGGTAGACCTCCTCTTCGAACGTATGCTGCGAGAGGTCGGGGCGAAAGAGCTGAAAGAGGTGGCGGACGCGGGGGCCGTTAAGGGTGGTGACCGCGCGGCCGTCGGGAGTGCAGAGTATGGTGGTGTCGAGGAGTGATGGGTGTGCGTGGATAGCGAATTTACCGGTAGGGAGCATGTCGAGGTCGGGGTTGATGGGGTCATGGTTGAATGTGATTAGGGGGTGTGACCACGGAGGGGGTCCGGGTTCTGGCAAAATGGGTGTGGTGGAGGGGACATAGCCTGAGTTAAATGCGGTGAGGGCGGTGGGGCCGGAGGGGGTCTCACTGATGGTGTCGTGGAGTTGTAGGCACGGGGCCCACTGCACTTCGTGGAGGTGGGTGAGGTCGTGGTGTTGGCCGCGAGCACACCAGTCGCACTGCCATGAGGCGGGTCCCTGAGCTGGGCGGCATTGGGAGTGTATGGCAAAGTGCGGGCATGTGCAGCAGGTGGAGGAGGGTTCTATGTGCAGGGGGTCATGACAGATGGAGCAGGCGGTGGGGGAGGGGGAGGGGAGGCATACCGATGTAGGAGTGGAGGAGATGAGGCGGAAGCCGTCGTCGAGTTGTAACTGAATGTCCCATTCCGTGAGGTGTTCCGGGGCCCATTCAACCATGTACTGCGTCTGGCCGTATTCTGTGTCCTTGTGTTTGGAAATGATGCGTGTTACGTCGCAGGGAGGGTAGTGGTGGTCTGAGGGGGTGAGGTATTCAGTGTCTAAGTGTGTGGTGGGTGCGGTGGGGGTGGGGTGAGTGGTGCGGGGGGTGTAGATGCCTGATGAGAGGGTGGGGGGCGAGCGGGGGAGGTGAGGGGAGAGGAGGGGAATCCATGAGGGGTGTATAGTGGTGGGGGGGGATGCTTGGTTGGTAGTGAGGCTTGTGATGGGGAGGCGGTTGTGGATAGTATCGAGGGGTTCAGTGAGGATTGCGGCGAGGAGGCGGATGGGAACTGAGAGTGGGGTGGTGGACCCCGTGAGTGTGGTGATGGATTTGCATGATTTGAGGATGAAGGAGGATGAGGTGGCTCTGAGGAGGACTTGTGGCCACGAGGTGATGTTACTTTTCCAGAGGGGGGTGAGGCGGGGTAGGAGGGAGGCGTGTGTTTTGCGGGGAGAGAAATCGCAGTAGGCTTGTTTATATGTGTGAGGGTCGGTGATGTGTGTGGCTTTGTCCCGGAGTGAGGCGAGGAGGGCGTTGTCTTGAGTGGTGAAGTGGGCGCGGATTGTGGAGGCGATAGGGTTGGTGAGGGAGAGTGGAGGGATGTTGTGGAATAGGGTGCCCGCATCGCGTTGAGCTCGGACTAAGCACTTGAGTGTGGGTGGGGTGTAACATGTTGACATGATGGATTCCGAGGGCCAGTGGGAGTACGTGGTGGATAGGGTGCGTATGTGTGCGCGGGCCATGTGGCCTCTGTAGCCCGAGTTGTTCATGATTTTATGTAGGTGGCAAACTGTGAGTTGTGCGGCGTGGGCTTTGAGGGAGGGGAGGCCGTATCCTAGGTCTGAGGTAGGGCGGTGAAGGGCGGTGCGGGGAAGGTTACGTACCGAGGAGACGGCGGAGCGGAGTGCGCGGCAGATTTGTCCTTCGAGAGTGTCGAGTTGGGAGTCGGTGAAGAGGCCAAGCTGGAGGGTGAAATGCTTTCCGATGAGGAGTCCACGGATGACCCTGATTCTGCGGGATTGTGTTAGTGGGGAGGTGGAAAGGGTGGTGATGAGGGATGCAGTGGTGCGTTTGAGTTCTTGCCAGTGTTTGGTGAAGTTGAGGGAGGTGTTGAGTTCTACCCCTAGGACACGGTATGTGTCCCTGGGGCTAATGGAGGGGATGGGGGCCGGGGTGGAGTTTAGGGAGATGAACTGTGTCTGCAGGCGGGATGCGAGGAGGGTAGTGTTGGCGAGGGTGAGGGCGTTGCCTGTGCGCCAGAGCGCGCCGGTGATGCAGCATTTGCGGATGTTGACGGTCATGCCCGTGTAGGCGCTGAAGAGGGAGAGTTTTCTGAGCTGGATGGTCATGTTGGGGGTCGAGCCCGTGGCAAGGCTGAGGTCGTCGGCGAATCCGTGTCCTGGGTATGTGGCTGTGGGTTCTGTGGGGTCGACGTTAGTAGCGGGGGGGCCTGGGCGGTATCCCCGGCTTCCCACCGTGAGCCAGCGAAGAAAGGGTTCAAGGAAGAGGGTGAATAGAAAGGGGGAGAGGGTGTCGCCCTGGAGGGTTCCGCGATTAATGTCTATAGAAGGGGTGGGGCCATGTGGTGTAATATAGTCTGTGGTTGAGACCCCGTAGAGGTGTTCGCATGTGTCGACAAAGGTGGGGGGCATACCGAGTTGACGCATGTGTTTGAACATGATACGGTGGTCCGCGGCGTTGAAGGCGCCTTTGAAATCGGCGTACATGACGTAGATGTCTTTGTTGTGGAGTTTCGCGTCCTCCATTGTCATAATGAGGGAGGAGAGGGCGTCGTGGATACTGCGGTGTTGTCGGAATCCGTCTTGTTGGTCGCTGAGAATGCCGTGGGTTTCGGCGTACTTCGAGCCTGCGTCTTTTATTAGTGCTGTCCATAGTTTAAGGAGGTTATTCATGAGGGCGATAGGGCGGTAGTTATCGAGGAGGGAGGGGTCGCCTTTTTTATGTAGGAGGCATGTTGTGCTGTGGCACCAATCAGGAGGAGTGTAGGATTTGTGTGCTAGGAGGGAGAGGAGAGAGAAGAGGGCGGAGCGGGTCGCCGGTGGTAGGAATTTGATTATTTCATTGGGGATACCGTCGGGGCCGGGGGCTTTGCCGGTGCCTAGGGAGTTGAGGGTTTTATCGAAAGTGTCGCGGGTAATCATGTCGGCAAGGGTGAGAGAGGGGTCACCGCGGGGTTCGATGGTAAAGTTGTCGGGGTTGTCGGGGAGCTCCCATGGGGGGGTGGGTAGTTCGTGTGGGGTGGCGCAGCCGAGTTCGCTAGCGAAGTGAGAGTGTACCGCGTCAATGACGGCGGAGGGAGAGGATGCGGTGGTTTTATCGGGTTTGGTAATGCGGTGGAGGGTGGAGGCGGCGCCGGCGGGGGGTAGGAGGCCGCTTTTAATTTTCAATCGGCGGTGGGAGAGTTTGGGGCAGGTGTCGTAGGCCGCATTGGCTCGAGTTTTTATTTTCTTTATCTTATCCGTGGTGGTGGCGTGAAGGAGCTGGCGTATGCGTGCTTGGCACTGTTGTTTGATGGCGTCAGGGGAGAGATAGTCGGTTGTGTTTAAGAGGGCTTGGGCGATGGGGAGGGGGCCGTTATTTTTGCTGCATTTACGGAGTTTGAGTATGTGAGTGCGTGTTTTATTTGTTAGCCAAGTAGGGTCATGGGACGCTTGGGGTGGGCGGGGTTTCTTGGCGGGGAGGAGGGGCCAAACTGTGGCTGCGTGGTTCATGTGATGGGAGAGGAGTGTGGTGAATTGTGAGGCTAGGGTGTCGAGGGTGTCGGGGGAGGCCGAGGTGTGTGAGGTGTTGAGAATTTCTGCGTGGAGGGCGGCCGTTTGGTTGATGAGGTCGGGGGTGCTGGATTGGTACGCTTTTATGTGGTCGGGT
>JAPMLY010003575.1:0-19327 GCA_026401115.1 Tetraselmis chui | reverse complement strand
AGAATTTAGTGGCAAAAAACATATAGAATAAGCAGAGCGGGAGATCTTAGTGCTACTACACGGATATTATGATTTTCCAAAACCTTCCGTAAAGGGCATGCCGACAGCCGCCGATCTCGCGGATCAGGGCTACCGGTACCTCGTTTAGCCCCCTACCGTGCCAAGCATGGCACGTTTACATAGTTACCAGCGCCCATAGCGTGGAGGTATAGACGGGCATGCTAGCGCACCTCCCTCCGGAGCCGCCGCCGTTTCGCTGCCGGCGGGCGCCGAAGAAGAACCACTTTGAACGTCATGCAAGGACAATAGGGTCGATCTAGCCCAACACTACGTTTGATCCCAATGCAAGGCTACTAGGGAGTGGGAGACGAGCACCTATACGAGGAACATTGGTGTTCGTGCGAGCACTTGTAACCGTCACATCAACAACAAGATGACGGTGCGGAGCCATGAAGTCTAACCAAACCACATCCCAAGGGCGACCTCGAGAAGCTCCCGACCGAATACGGCGGACCTCCAACCGCAAGTCCTTTCAAACCTCTACAATAATAGTATCAATGTGACCATTATTCTTAAGATAATAAAAAATTTCGAAGAGCAGGAGCCATTTTATTTGCTAAAGTTCCTGCAACAATCATGACATCCGATTGCCTCGGACTTGGTCGAAAAATAATACCAAATCGGTCTAAATCATACCTTGCGGCACCACAATGGTTAAATTTAGGCTGGAGTTATCTACGAAACCTTATTGAATTATATATGGATTCTTTCAAAATGAATCCATTTATAATTCTATGATCCTTCTTTGACAGGGGCCTGATTTTTTATATCAAAATACATAATAATCCATCAATTGCTTTATGATTCACTCCTATCTTTATTTCAATTCCTGCCGGTGCGGGTTCTCTGCCAGTCCCATATCCCGGGGGCGCAAAAAAAAAAAAAAAAAAAGGAGCAAACCAGCACGCAATAGGGTACGGGTACAGGTACTAGAATAATAGTATCAATGTGACCTCTACAATAATAGTATGATAAAAACGTTTTTACAAGATTTACCCTAGGGCACGTTTTGCCAAAGATGTCAGCTTGCTTACAATTTGGCCAAAAGACACCCACAGACAGGGTCTGGGGGTCGATTAGCGCAGGATTATAGGGATGGGCGGGTGGGTTCGCGCGAAGCCTAGATTGGCTGAGCGCGAAAGCAGAGAGTGCCTAGGCTCGTGGCTAGCTACGGCTTATAAGGCACGGGCTAGCTAGAGCTGACCGTTGGGGAAGTCGTTGGTCGTTGGCTGCGTCTAACTGTTCGGGCAAGGTGGTTGCCCTGCAGGCGAGACGCGCCGATATTAACGGTACCATTAACCGCTAGAGTTACTGTCACGTACACATGATATTGGATATGCAAACCTCTAGATTCAAATCAATCTGACCATTTACCCTAGGGCACGTTTTGCCAGTAACCTAAAGCCAAAGGCTTGCACGGCCAGAATTAGTGTTGCGGGGGGGACGGAGTGAGCCAGCCGAAGAACCGCCAAGCAGCAGGTGATGGGGTCATGGTTGGGTCAATATATTTGCCTTCGGTCACAGAGCTGTTCTTGGCCCAGCCACCCATAAATTTGATTACGGGGAGGGGCGCGCCGATGCAGCTGGCAGCGGACGCCGCGCCTTTGCGTAGGCTGTGCGACGTCCATTTAAAGCCGGCGGGCGCGGACGAGTGGACTGTGAGGAGGGCGAGGGAGAGCCAGGCGGAGATGGTGGACGCGGCGCCCCACTCGGTGGAAGGTTCGGAAGGTGAGCAGCTCCAAAAGGCGAGGGGGGGTGGCGTGTTGTAGAATTTGTTGCAGAAGGTCGCGCGCTGCTCCGTGTAGTAGACGAGCAGGTCTGCCAAGACGGGGTTAGCTGCTACAGGGATAGCGATGACCGGTTTTTCGGCCGCGTCGCGGCGCTGGTCCCCTTTAGATTTGCGCACGAATAGGCAGATTGTTGAGAGGGCCTGTCGACCACTAGGTCGCCGGTCTGGCAGCGGGCGCCGGTTTCGGCGCGGCAGAAAAACATGTAATTGACACACACCGCTAAACAGGCTCGGAAGCGCTGCATCTGAGGGAGGGAAGCAGGGGTCCACGCGAAAGTTCCGTGTATGGTGTTGGCGGCGTGTAGGATGTCCAGAGCGACTTGTGCGGGTAGCGGGAGGCGAGCGGTGGTGGGCAGCAGGCGGTGCTGTAGCATTTCGAGTCCACGGCGGGCGTCCGCCAGGACTTCGCCCACGGCGATAGGTTGGCGCCGGTGGTCGCGGAAGAACTTGTTAATTGCGGAGAAGTAAGGCTGCAGCGAGCTGGCAGCGACCGTTCCCGAGAGGGCAAGCCAGGCGGTGTAGCGGACCATCGTGGCCGGCGTGGCCTGTAGCGGGGCGATATTTTCCTCTGCACAAAAAATAAAAAACTGTCGGATTGCGCTCTGGTAGCTCGAGTACGTAGAGGGCGCTAGCGAGTTGCTGAGTAGGGCAACCGCTGTAACCCCGAGCTTATCTGAACCTAGGAGGTCTTGAAAAGTTTCAGCCAGTTCGGAGGACCAGGGCGACTGTGCTGCTCCGCGGCGTAATCCGTAGCGCGGCGGTCCTGTGCGCAGAGGGAGGACGTGCTGTACAGGAGTATTTAATCGGTCCGGGCGTACCGCCCGGCCAATCGCACCGCGTCGCGTGTAGAGCCAAGAGGGGGTGCTAGTCGAAAAGCCACGATGCTCCAAGCGGGAGGTCCGACCCCTTCTCGCTTGCCTAGCCTGCCGGGGAAGAACAGGTTGCGGGACGCTGGGAAGTGTATGGTCTCGGTGGCCAAGCGGGCGAACGCGTGGTACCACGTTTTGTTCCGCCAGTAGGGGGCGATGACAGTCGCCGCGGCTTGGGCTTGTTCGAGTTTCGCGGCGAGTGCGGGTAGGGCAGACCAAGGGGGGTTGCAGTAGTTGTTCTCGCGTTTCCACGCCGCGTCGGGGAGGTGTAGGCAGTCGATGTCCTCGCACAAGGGGTCGCGCCAGCGGGCGTTGAAGCGTGGCAGTTGCGTGTTGAGCATAGAAGCGAACCGGTCGATTGTATGCGGGCCCCACCGGCGCTGAAGGTGGTTGAAGAGTTGAGGGTTTAG
Source organism: Tetraselmis chui (assembly GCA_026401115.1). Classification (NCBI taxonomy): domain Eukaryota; kingdom Viridiplantae; phylum Chlorophyta; class Chlorodendrophyceae; order Chlorodendrales; family Chlorodendraceae; genus Tetraselmis; species Tetraselmis chui. The sequence continues at coordinate 16,199 of JAPMLY010003575.1, read as the reverse complement.
CTGCCAGTCTTCGGAGTCCAGCTCGCGGCTGAGTGTGTCGGCCCAGACGTTGGCGGCTGACCGGATGTAGCGTGGGCGGATGTGGATGTCGTTGGTGTCGAGTAAGAACCACAAACGCCGCAGATCCGTCATCATGACGGGTGACCGGGACGTTAGCTTGGTTAGGACGGCGACCACGGCAGTGTTGTCCTCGTGGAGGAGGACTTGTCGTCCTCGGAGTTGCGGTAGAAAGGATTCGACCGCGTGCCTGACTGCTCGAAGTTCCTTCCACGTAATGTGTTGGAGGCGGTCGGGGGCGCTCCAAAACCCGCGGGCTTGGTAATTGGCGTCCTCGTTGAGGACGGCTCCCCACTCGTAGTCGCTCGAGTCGGCGTGTAAGTAGGCGGTCTCGACGGGCTTGTAGATCGACCGGCCGTTGTGTTGGGAGGGTACCGTGCGCCATCACTCGAGGTCGCGTCGGAGTTGGTGGGTGAGGCGCACGCGTCCCCCCCAACCGGTACGGGTAGCCAAGACGTTGTGGAGCTCGCGCAAAAAGAATCGGGCGGGCGCGATGGCGAGGTAGAGGAATTGCGCTTTTCCCGCGAAGGCTGCGAGTTGGCGTGTGGGTAGCCATCGTGCGTTGGACGCTGCTCGTCCGAGCAAGGCCGAAGCGTGTTGTGCGAGGTGTAGCAGTTTTTCGGGTGGGGCGCGAAACTCGCCGCGTAGTAAGTCCACCGTGAGGCCCAAGTGGTCGCCGACTTGCGTTGGCGTCCATACACCTTTCTTGGGGTTGCGTTGTAGGCCGAGGCTGTCGAGCAGGGCTTGGACGCGCTGCCGGAGTATGAGGGCCTCGTCGTAGGAATCCGCCAAGAAGAGGAAGTCGTCCATGTAGGGGAGTAGTCGGGTTCCTCGCCATCGCGCGTTCCGGAGGAAGCGCTTGGACGGGCGGCGCGGGCCGGCCGGTGTAGATGCGGGCGTGGGAGGAGGAGGGCGGCGGAGGTGGTTCGTAAACACTTGAGTGAGCTTGCAAAAGTAGTAGGCGGAGCCCGACCACCCCATGGGGAGGCATGCGAGGCGCCATAGGGTGCCGCGGTAGTTGACCGTGAAGTAGTCGCGGTCCTCCTCCCGGATGCCAAGGGTGTAGTACCCATCGGTGAGGTCGAGTGAGACGAAGTAGTCCCCCGGTCGAGATAGATGGCGGAGGTGCTTGAGGGTCTCGCAAGTCATGTTGAACGTTGAGCAATAGCGGTTGAGTTCTCGAAGGTCGATGATCAAGCGCCATTGATTGCATCCGGGTTTTGGCACCAAGAACATCCGGGAGACGTAGCGGGGGTTCGTAGAGCGCTCCCATGCGCCGCAAGCCTCGAAGCGTGGTAGTTCCGAGTTGAGAAACTCGAGTTGGTCGGGTGTGGCGTCTAGCATGGAGATGCCGTGGTTGAACGGCTTGGGACGTAGGCCGTGCTTGAACTTCACACGTACGCCGTGGCGGATCCAACCTAGGACTTGGCCGCTCGCGCCGATGCGCTCCCACTCCCGCCATTTTCGACGTACGCGGTGGCGCATGAAGGAAGATGTCGGGGAGCAGGAATCGGCGCGGCGGGCCACACCATCATTTCTTGCTCGGGGTTTTAGCCGGGTCGGTCGGCTTGGGGAGGGGGGCGGCTCGTGCCGCGGCTGCTGCTGCGGCAGCGGCCTTGCGTTTGTCGGCGGCGGCTTTGCGGGTGCGAGCGTCGGGGCCGGTGGGCTTGTCCGGCGTGACCTTTGCGAAAGCGGCGCCGGCGGCGGCCTTGCTGGCGGCGTGTAAGCTGACTTCAAGCGTGCGGTCGACGAAAGCTTGGCGTAGCGCGTCCAATGTGCCGGAGACCGCGGTAGGGCGTGGTCGGCAAAAGCGCTCGTGTGCCAATTCGGCAAACACGCGGTCCGCATCTGTGCTCGCTTGTCCGCCCTTGGTGAGGCGGAGGAAGCCCAGTCTAGTACGGGCGGCCTCCTCCGTCGCTGCGTGGGTGCGATGGCCCGCTCGGATGAGGGCAATCGCTGCCGCCTGCTCTGTAGGTAGAGGTGGGCCGTGCGACAAAGTGTCCAAAGCCTCGCCAATTGCCGCGTTGGCGCAACTGTCGAAGAAGGCATAGCACCCGATGTGTAGGTACTCGTCGTATGCCGCTTGGGTGCGTTTGTCGCTTAGGGCGCGGGCGGTGTCGTCCGTGAGAGTCCACAGATGTGGCTCCTCGACGTCTCGAGGGGGACGTTCGAGGCCGGCCGGGATGACTTCGCCGTAGTAGGTGAAGTCGACGAACTCGGCCGCGGCGGGGTCGGGTTCGTCGTCGAGCAGGTCGATAGGTGGCTCGGGGGCCGCCTTACCACCCTCCGTCGCTGTTGCGTCGGCGGGAATGGACTGCTGTGGATCAGTAGGAGCAGGTGTAGCTGTGGTGCGTTGGAGCTGGGCGAGCAAGGCAGCGTTAGCCGCCAAAAACTGTTCCGTTATCCGTTGTTCCGATGCTAAAATTGCCGTACGAATCTGTTCGGCTGTGCGTTGTTCGAGTGAGGTAGCGTGAGGGTCGGCCGCTGCGGCGGACGTAGACTGCTCAGGCTGCATATTGGGGAATTGCGTAGCTGAACGAGGGGAAGTGTCGCGTGACGCTCGAGTGCGCATGGGACGAAAGTAAGATTGACACCCTACTCGACTACGAGAGTCGAGACTGCATTCGCGCGAAGCCTAGATTGGCTGAGCGCGAAAGCAGAGAGTGCCTAGGCTCGTAGCTAGCTACGGCTTATAAGGCACGGGCTAGCTAGAGCTGACCGTTGGGGAAGTCGTTGGTCGTTGGCTGCGTCTAACTGTTCGGGCAAGGTGGTTGCCCTGCAGGCGAGACGCGCCGATATTAACGGTACCAGTAACCGCTAGAGTTACTGTCACGTACACATGATATTGGATATGCAAACCTCTAGATTCAAATCAATCTGACCAAAAAAGCAGTGGAGGCCACCAAGAAATAATACACTCCTTCACAAAAGTCCGGACATGCATTATGTTAAGCATAAGCTAGTCAAGAACACGCTCCCCTCTCACCACGTCAAGCACGACGATACCCGAGTACCACCCAATTGTAGGAGAGCCGAGAAGCATGCAGTAAGCCGCCATCCGGAGTGGTTAGACCTCAGCTAAAAGCGGGTGTGGTCGGTGGAGTTTATCGAATTAAGCCCATAAACTCCCGGGAAATTGTCTGAACTACACACGTCATTCTGAGCGCCACGCTTGAGCATTGCTCAAGCGCTCGTACCAAGCTGCATACTTCTCTGTGTTCCACATAACCGTATTTTTGGGGGCTTTTTGGAGGGGGTTTGGAGGCATGGGTGCCGTGTTCAATGCGCGAGGTTTGGTTTGCGGGTGTGTGAATAGAGCACGGAAGTTCACGCCGCTGGCACGGGTGATTTTTTGGAAGCAAGCGAGCAAAAACGCACATGACGCAGGTTTGGATGAAAACTGCACGTTGTAAACATGCGAGGGCGATTGGCTTAGGGGAGGGGCGAGGTCCAACTTGGCCGTTAAGGACGCATCACGTTGACGGTGGTGTTTGGAATGCTTGGGTATGTGCTTGTGCCAACCACACCCGCCCCACGCGTGGCACGCGTCGGGAATTAGGCTCGGAGGTCAATAGGAATGAAGAATTGGTAGACATATATCGACAAACCCCGCACAAATCGTCTCAGGAGGTGAGCCGACTTGGATGGGTGTTACTTGGCACAGCGGCTCACCTGTGCCGGAATAATTCGTAAATTTAAATAATTCATAACAAATCGATTTGTGGGAGTTTGAACTCCAAAGTAGATGCTTTCGACGCGCATTGAACTGAAACGTCTAACGGTACCTGTTACAAGAAGTTTTGACAATAAATGAGTAAGTTATGATCGCTTGAACATTGTGGCCGAAAGTGGCTTGCCCTTGGGCTGTGCGCATATCGGTGGTAAGTCTACATACGCGATTTCTTGCGCTTCCCCCACAGCGGCCTGCCCAACACCTCCTCCCTCCGTCGCCTATGCATTATATTTGCGCGACCATCGCATCAGCGTTCATATTGCGGCGTTGTGCGCCCGTTACTCTTTTCGTCTACCAAGCACGGCGACTGTTTGAAAGAGCGTGCCGCACGGGTGCGGGCGCGATAACCCCAAATACACATGCCCGGCAGTGTTCGAACTCGCCCCTCGCAGTTGTCGGTGCATTCCATTTTGCGCGCAAACGCATTGCCTGGGATTTCACGACATTTGTCAATAGAATCGACGCATGATTACATTTTCTACTTGCGAAGGTGCGAAATGTTGTCCAGACTTTTGTGGAGGAGTGTAGTATCAATGTGACCATTATTAAGATATTAAAAAATTATTAAGATAATAGAGCAAACCAGCACGCAATTGGGTACGGGTACTAGAATACCAATCAACCATGCCGTACCTGTACCGGTACCTGTTCGTCATCAGCCTACCGCTCGATCTCGGGCGGGATGCTTGCGACGCTAGATAATCATGAATTTAAGTACTGGTAAGGATTATGCGCTGCCCGTGCTGCGGGCGGCGCGGGCGACCGAGTTCGTCGAGACGATCTTAGTTTGAAAGAGCGGATGCCGCGGCAGTCCTCGGAACTTCACGGCGTCCCACATTTGCCATTCACAGCACAACTTGCGTTAAAGCGCGCGTCAAAGCTAAAACAACGCGCAGGATCTTTTTCGGTCAGGTAAGGCGCCTAGGTTTGGGCGTATTTGCACTGGAAGTGTTGATCTTAGAGGGGTTTCCTCTGGATCTGCCGGTTGCGCAGTCATCCATCCCTTTCGACTTGGCGTGAGTTCCGACATCAACCTTCGCGATATGATGCGGGGGCGCAGCGTGCCGGAATACTGTTTAAACTCACCACCATTGCACTTGTCGAATTCGCAATAAGAACATTCATATTTTGTATGAGGAACTCGGTACCGTCGTCAGCTTCAAATCCTCATGCTCTTCGTCACAGGGCTCACACCCGTGCCGAGCACTCGCCCCGCGTCACTCTGTACTCGCCCGTTCACCCTTGGTTATTATCGTGCGCATGGCTCTTTCTCCGTTATATAGGACACCATGGAGTTCTAGGGATGGGTGTGTGGGTTTTGCATGCCTCCTTTCGATAAGCGGCAGTGGGCGATGGCTGAGTGTGAGTGGCGCCATTGTATGTTGCGGGCGCAGAGGAGCGCGCCAGGCCTTTTTGTTTTTCCACTCCCCGCAGCCATGTCGGAAAAAACGGAGAGCCCTGTCGGTTTGGCGATCTCGAAGCGCCTGCGCGCCATCAAAAAGAGGGTGGGGAAGGCCGAGCAGATTGAGCAGCAGGTGGCTGACGGCAAGGCCATTAACGCAGACCAGGTTTGTCGCCCTTAACTATCCTTAGCACTGCGCTTAGCTCTGGTCACACGCCGTAGCACCTTATATACTACTTCGGGTCGATGTCACTGCACGCATTATAATTTGCAGGAGGAGACCATGAAGAGCAAGGCTGGGTGTGTAGCTGCGATCGAAGAGCTTTCCAAACTTGAGAGCCTTCTGAGGGAGGCTATGGCGGAAGAGATTAAGAATGCAAAGGAGGAGTGGGTGAGGGAGGAGGCAATGCGTAGAGAGGCAGAGGAGGCAAAGCGCGCAGCGGAGAAGGAGGTGGAAGCGGAAGTGCAGCAGGTGGAGGAGAAGGCACCGGAGCCAGCTGCTATGCCGGAAGCCTCCCGTAATTACATTGTTGAGGACGCCATCCACCAGCTGGTGCCGCTCGTCTATTTCTCAAAGATGTTTGATCAGTCGTATGCGCAGCTGCTGAGCGATGCTCCCGGAGAGCGAGAGGCCTGCATCCAGCGCCTGATGCAGGAAGAGAGCGTTAGGAAGCAGGAGCGCTTTGCCTGCTACTCCTGGGTGAACCAAGCCTCTCCCCAGGATGACGTGCGCGCCCGTCATCCCTTTCGATCACCATGTATTCCTGAATTATCTCCACATACACCAACAGCATTTTATAACACATAACTGAGGCTCTGGCTTTCGCACGACAGTTGAAGCATCAGGATATGGACCTCATCGTCCAGTTCGGAAAGCTGCTTACTGGTCGCCCTGCTGGTCAGCTCATAAGTCATGAGGTGCGATCTTAGGGGGGGGGGGAGGTAATGTAGGTTTGCTTGAGTAGCTCCCCGTCATCCATAAACTATCCCTAATATCTCTGCATCAGCACTTGACGTTCTGCATTGGTTGTCACAGATGGCAGTGCAGCAGTGCTGTGCGTTAGCGCAGAAGTTTGTGCTCCAGGGCAGTGATGTGCTGCCCGACTTGGGCATCGACGGTGAGCATCCCCCGACATGTTTGTGTATGGGCGCGCGCCTGCCCAACCCCACCTTCCTGAACACTTTCAATCCTTTGCATTGATATTTATTTAGTTTTGGTTATCGCCTTTCTGTTCTCACTGTCCTCGTGCCATGTAGGCGCCTACCTCGCCGACCAAGTTGCAAAGATCAAGGCCTCTGAATACTTCACCGTCAAGCCAGAATTCTCCACAGTGCAGCAGGTACGTGACGACCCTCCCTGTCACATCTCCACGCCTTTCCGTGATGCACAGGTTAGCCATGCTGCTAAGATGTGGGACCTGCTGGTGCAGGATAATTTCTCCTCTGAGCAACAAGCTGCAGAGCCGCAGCAGTCTGACGTCAAGGAGACACCCCAAGAAGAGTCGAGCGGCGCACCCGCAGCTTCGGCACCACCCTCTGCCCCTCCTGCTCCGGCCACGCCCGAGCTGTGGCCCTACATGTTGCAGCCACAATCCACAGCGGGTATGCCGCCCGTGCCTGTGGACGGTGTGCCTCCGATTGGGCAGGTTCCTGTCAGTCGTCCCAGTGTGGCAGACCAGCTGCTCCCTGGCCACCCCCACCCCTATGCTCAGCCCGGCATGCCCATCAACTTTGGGCATCCAGGTGGGTTCATTATGCCGCAGCATGCTGGCGGGATGCCACCTATGCTACCTCCCGGCGCATATGACCATATGTTTCAGGGAGTCCCGTACGGAATGCCGCCCCCGGGAATGGACGTCCTACCCATGGGTGAGGGCGCAGTTGGGATGCCCAATGTTGCGCCGAATGGGGGCCCTGCCATGGCACCAGGGAGCAGCAACCAGGCGGACGGTGGACAGGTTGGTGGTGGATCTGGGGGCAGGGTGAATGCCAGGCAGCCTGGTGGGGCTGGCGACCGAGGCCGTGGGAACCGTAACCGTGGCGGCCAGCGTGGAGGTGGAGGAGAACGTGGACAGGACAACCGGAGCCGAGGTGGTAACCGCAACCGCAGCAACTACGACGGCGGGCGCGGTGGTGGACGGGGCGGTGGCAACAGGGGAGGCCAGCAACAAGTTGGATCTCAGGGCGCACAGCAGCCCCCACCGCCACCTGCAGTATAGTACCGCCTCCCACATACATGGGGTTGCGATGGGTTGAGTGGAGTTATCCCGTTAGTTATGGAGCTGTCGCCCGAGCCACGTCGGGGTGTTTCTAGAAGTGCAGAGAAGGCGTTGCGTGACGGGCACCAGCTGCCGTCGTACAGCAGCTGATTTCATGTTAGCATTGACCTCCGCCTCCCCCAGGCTTCGCTCTTGCGATACGGAACACACGCTTCCAGCATCGCCGACCCTGGATATTAGACTTTTGGAAATTATGAGCTTTCTACTGTTCAAGCACTGCCCAGGTCTGGCTCACAGTGGTGTGACAAATGCACGAGTAATAATGACTTCAGTAATAGCTCCCCCGCCCCAACACCGTGTCCACTGGCATATCTTTCTCAATCCCATTCTTTCCTGCAACTTTATTATATGACTTGCTCAATCATTCCCATTCATCTTTGTCTACTGAATGCGCCACCGCTCCCCGAACCAGCAACAGCTGCACAAAACACGCTCTCTTCCACACAGCATCGAGTAATCAGTATCAAGGCTGCGCTTACAAGCTGTAGGGATGTTACATAATGACGAGAAAGAGCTGTTCGGCCGTGGTTTGTGTATGGAAAGGGGGGGGGGGGCACTCTACAACATCATCTTTCAGGGCTACCGTGAAGGGCGGCATGCTGAGTTCTAGTGTTGCGAGGGTCGTGAGGATTTGTGGGTGGGTGCTTAGTAAGACTCGTCCCTGGCCACCTCAGCAAGGGACAGGTAGTACTGCAGTGCGTTCCTGGCCAGCATCTCCATGGAGTGGTTCAGAGGCTCGCCGTGGTAGCTGACAAGCAGCCTGTCATCAGCCTCGGCGCCAACGGTGTCGACCTCCGCGGACAGTACGTTCACGCTGATGTCCTTCAGGATGTGCACAATGTCCACCAGCAGGCCGGGTCTGTCGGCCGTGCGGATGCGCATCACGGTGTGCCTCCTGTCGCTCGACATATCGATCTGGGTCTCGATGGCATTGCCCTGAGAAGCGCCCAGGGGCTTAGTTATGTTACGCGAGGAAGGCGTATACCTCTTGCCAATACCCAGGCTGAGGTTGTCGCCGGCCTCGGGGTGGTACGTCATCATAATGTTCAGGATGGTCAGCCTGATCTCCTCCAGACGGGCAGACTTCGTGATCTTCTCGTCCGTTTCTGACTCGGTCACAAAGAATTTATTCTTCTGGGCCGGGTCCGTGTCTGTGGGGGCAGCCAGGTTGGCGCGCTGGATGTTGAGGCCGAGGTTCTTCAGAGCGGCAATCTGCAAGCGCCACCGCCGAACATAGCGCCACATGAAGAGCTCTCAGAACTGCATATCACACCAAAGCTGCCCTGACCTCTAAGCACATTTCCTGTGCGCCATGATCTCTGCTCTATAGTACACAATATGGATTGAGCTGAGACAGACAGGTCGTACGACAAGCACGACAGTAAGACTCCATAGCCAACAAACACTATACCCACAGCGCACCCTGATAGTAGGGCAGTGCACGCTGGATGGAGTTGGGGAGAGAGGCGAACGCACCGTGTCCAGCAGGTCGCCCAGCTTGTCACCATAAGTGATCGTGATGATGGTTGCAAAGGGATCAGAGGCGTTGTCCATCTTCACAATCGGCTTGGCGTCATCCGTGGCCAAGGCGCCGTTGGTAGACTCTGCAGCAGCCCGGCTACATCCAAGCAACCGGCCCAAAGATTGTGAGAACACGGCGTGAGAAGCTCTCGACACTTGCAGGCGAGCAGCCAATCGGTGGCGACAACTGAGGCTGGGCACACAAACCTGGCGACCAGGCTCCTTGCCGAAGCAGGCTGTGGCTTGGTGAAGCTGTATATCACGAGGAGCAAAAACGAGCGTTTAGCACTTGCCCGCAGAATGTCGAAACTCTGGGCGGAGAATAACGAGACCGGTACAGGTTGCTCTGACTGAAACCCTCCCTATTGCCGTCACCGGACGCAACAGCCCCCCTCGTTACTCAGCCGGATTTAATCCGATATAACGAATAGTGGTGCGGCTAGTAATCGGAAATCAACATCCGAGGTTGATTAAGGCAGGTTATACCCTGGGGATGGGCTTCGGAGTGGCAAGCAGATGGAGTACAGCTGGGCATACAACAACGGCTCTGCTCAGAGACTTGGCTAATAGCGAGGCCCACCGGCGGGGGCTACCGTCGACCCCCAGTTCGACGACGGCGAGACCCTCGGAAGGCCGGGAGCGCAATATGGCAAAGCGGTGGCCTGAACGTGCTATAGATTGTTCAAAGGGAGCGAGGGTTGCGCTTGCCCTTGGGGAGCTGGAACATGGGCACGTGCTACAGATGACGTCGCAGGTGCAGAAAATAATATCTGGCCGGGTTTTGTGAAGTGCCCGTCGTTTTTAGGTTTGTTCGAGGGGGAAAGACGTATCCACGCTAGGACAGATCGTACCGACAGAGGAAACAATGGGATTGTAAACGGACTGAAGGATTTTTTGAGAAGGGGGAATGGAAACTACCTGCTGGCTGCTTGGCGAAAGCCGGCGGAGGAGGCCGCGCGCAGGGGCGCAGCGCCAGCTCGGCTGGCCGCATTTGAGGCGCGCTGCCTGGTGGAAGAAACGGCCGCCGCGGCGGACGTTGACAGCAAAGTCGCTACAGTAGACATCTTTCTACAGGTTCACGCTAGAAGAAACCACAGGGGCGTATCTTGCTGGGTATGTGAAGATAGTTGTGGATGACGAGGACGAAGGTAAGTGAAGGGCGCACAGGTGAAGCCTGACGTTTGACGGAGATTACCTCAACCTGCTTGCCTGATGTGAGAGGCGGTGAGACTCAAATAGTTGCGAGTTGAGGAGGGACGATACGCAACTACAGTCGCTATATATATGTACAATCTCTGCAGAAAGTATCGGAATGAATAAGCAGATTACAGGTGGACATTGCTGTGGGTTTTTTTTCCAGTGTTGCTGTGCGTAAGTCGATTTCTAGGTAGTCCGTTCCGCGCCGGAATGGAATTGAACGGAATCAGCGGAACTCGGCGGAACTCTGTTCCGGGGGGACGGAACATGTTTCCGGCGGAACTGAACTCTATTCATTAATCTTCTTACAAGACATTAATCTTCTTACAAGAAAAAGCAGCATAGCCACAAGCAAAAAGAAGAAAAGAGGGGAAAACCTAAGCCCTATTCAGTCGGAGGAAAAAACTGAACTCTATTCAGTCGGCACGGAACGGCGGAATTCCGTTCCGATGGAGCGACCGCGTGAGGAGGGGTTTTGCGCTAACCTTTCCCGTCTTTTCTCCGACAAGACCGAAGTCACGCGGGAGCTAAATTAGGCGAGCCCGTCGCCTCTCTCGAAAGAGGCCGGTCGGGCGGTGGGAGCGGGCCGTGCATCGTGAAGGTCGAGCAGCAATTTCATTTTGCACTTCTTGATAAGTGGCTCAATAAATTTTTTGTAGATCTACTTTTCATAATTATCATAAACTCATTTTTGTAGTTACTGCTTAGGCGGGGGGGCTGTAGCATAAAGTGCGGTTGCTTACATAGTTAACGTCGGAGGTTAGCTCCGAGGAACGTCGGCACACATTGTAGATAGTGTGTCGATTGATGTACCGGGTCGAAGAGTACCCGGCCCAATCTTTGCTCCCAAGTGTCCTAAATGGCTAAGCAACTAATGGCAGGTAGAGAGAAGCCGGTCCAACTTGTTGGTATTGTTATGAATCATTCATTTTCATTTTCATTTTCATTACCACTTAGGCGGGGATGAGGGGGGGTGTATCAGAAACTTTTTTTTACAAGAAGTACTGATAAATCGGCTTTTGTCAAAGGGCGCACCCAATACTACCATCTAGGTCTTAGGTTTAGGGCTTTACGCCGGGGGGTCTCCTTGTCCATCCCTCTCCATCGGAAGTAGCAACATAATATAAATCATGCAAGGACAGACATGGTCCATCGCTATGACGAAAATATGTAAAATGTTACGTCACTTTCTCTCCACGATGAGCGGCCCGCTATCGCCGGTCGAGGGCGCTCATCATTCTAGCTCGTAAGCATGTGATGGTCGAGTCGAGCATGCATGACCTAGACTCTTGTGCGGCTCCGGGCGTGTCGGAGCTCGGGGGAAATCACGCGAAAACCCCGCTCGCTCATGTCGTCGAAGGCCCCGACTCGATCCACGTACACCCTCGTCCGAGATGATAGCCGCTCCGCCCATCGCATATGTCCTCCTACCACAGGCTCCCCCGTCCCTTCGGGATAGGGGGAAGAAAACCATTGCCACAACTAGATGCCGTCCATCGCGCTTTCCGTTGTGTTTGTCTTGTCCCGGTCGGCTGCGAGCTGCTTCTAGCACTGGTTGATCCATGAAATACCGCCCGTACCCTCCCTTGTGGTATACGGGCAGGGCGTGGAACCGATACCAGTGGTATCTGAATATTTTCAAATGTCTCACCATTTTTGGAGGTTTCGATTCATGTCGAGAAGAAAGAGCAAGAGTTTGTAATCAATCCGAATCCTAAACCTAATGGATCATCCGTGCCCGAAACCTAGTCGTCAACTTACTTGTTTGTATTGGATTCCCAAGATGTACGGATTTATCCAACCCGGGGTACAGCTGGCACATATTCTATCTTAGATGGTCCCCGTTATGGTAGAAGTGCAAATCGACTCACTTGAATACGGATAAGACGCGTAAAGTTCGGCTAAATCGGATAAGACGCGGATAAGACGCGGATAAGACGCGGATAAGACGCGGATAAGACGCGTAAAGTATAGCGTGTGCCACGCGCCCACGCGCTTTCCAACCGTACGTCCGCGTGATTGTACTCCACGGCGATGGCGCCACGATTGCTTATTTGAAATGCCACGCACTTAAGCACCGCACGATTGGTACGAAGGTATGACGCTATCTCTTTAGTATCTAAATTATGTGGTAAAGCTGGACAATGACCAAACAAATATCGCCATGGTGTATAAGAGATCTTTAATTTTTAGTACATAATGATGAGGAACATGCGATTTCGAAATCCAGGTCAGCCTTTTATCGAATTATTATTAGATGCATGGGCTTGGTTGGAGTGCGTTGCTACTCACGGGTGCACCATTAAAGGGCGCGTGAAGGCTACAGTCCGGCAGAAATACCGATACAGAGACACCTCCGTCTCGATCGTGGGCTACACGATGACGCAACGTTTTTGTCGACACTACCCTGCCTTCAATTACAGCAAGCCATCGTCGAGGTGATGAGAAAGGTTAGTGGCGTTACCTGAAAGTCCACCCTTCTCAGTCAAGCTTATTGTCGTTTTATTGTCGCGATGCAATCAAAGATCAGCAGCGCGTTCCTAGTGCCCGCCGCGCGGTCCTCGTTACCGTGGTTGCCCCGTCCATCGCAGCTTACATTTTTTCAATAGTGGTATTCGCGCTAACCCTTGCTGCAATAACCGCCTTTCAAGCGGGCTGGCTTACACGCATAGGTACGCCTACATATACACACGCACACACGCAGAACATCTGCTGCTATTTCGCAAACGCACGGCAATAAAAAGCTACACATTCCGAAGTTTTACACTATGTTTAAATCTGATCGGCACTTTCTTCTTCGCTTAGCCGGCCAAGCCGTACCTCGATATTCCATCATTATCTTCATGTAATGTAGTTTTGCTGTGTCGTCGCAGGATACTTCTTATGGAGTTGAGCACGAGCGCGTGTGTGCCAACGAATATATGACACCTCGTGTGTGTGTGTATGTGTGTGTGTGTGTGTGTGTGTGTGTGTGTGTGTGTGTGTGTGTGTGTGTGTGTGTGTGCGTGTGTGTGTGTTGGGCTTATGTTCATGTGTGTCTATATTGTATGCGCCGAATAAGTTTAACTACACAGCCCGAGGGGCACAAGGTGGACGGGTGTGAGCGAACGTCAAGCTTGCATGTACAACATGCTAATTGTCGGTTATGTGGCTCTTAATGTGGCTGTATGTTATAGAGCTTGTTGGTGGTTGGCTATCTTTTTGTTTGTTTTTGTCGATACATGCAGCGTGTGAGTCAGGCTATTGTGTGCGCTTGCTATGCTATGACGACTAGCCCGAGATGAGAAACTGGATTGTGTCTATGAGTGTGTGCACCTCAAAATGTTTATTAAGACAGTAATGTATGTGTGTCGTGTGTCGTTGTGTGTATATAACTAATAAAGTGTTATGAAATAGTTGTTCGTGTGAGTGTGTGTTTGCAAGTCATATGTACATAGCTCATTTGTCTGTCCATGGTATATGGACCTAGACAAGGTGATGCCGCTAATTGAGGGCAAAAGCCAAAGTAAGTGTGTATGGGAGTGTGTGTGTGAGAGAGAGAGAGAGAGAGAGAGAGAGAGAGAGAGAGAGATTGTGTTTGGGTTTGGATGTGTGAAGGATGACAGATATTGGATTTTATCCAGTAATGTGGGACTGTGGACTTTTGTTTTCAGAACTAGATCTTACAGACTGGACCGTTTTCCGACTGCGCGACCGTTTCTTGTAATGGGTAAGCTGTATGGGAGCCCTAATAACACGTGTGCGAGCTCATTGATTGGCTGTGAAGGACAGGGTCAGCAGGAGAATGAAGCGGGACTCCAAGAATGTTCAGCCTTGAATTGGTTTTAGAAATTGATGTGAACATAGATATTGTAATCATTCATTCATTATTTTTCTTCTTTTGGAAATAACCATGATGCATTCCGCATGTGTTTGTTTTTGAAAGCGGTGTTTGCAATCTACACTGGCCATGTAGATTTCAAACATCACTCTCATAAATAAACCCAATCTAATATTGTTTCCACTACAGGTCAATAGGCTGATCAATCCCGGTGATGAAGCACGGTGCCCAAGGGTGGTGTGCCCCTTAAGCACACCCGTCAACACACTCAAATTTCGGGCACTGTGCGACGGAGGGTCTTCCAAAGTTGTATGGGATAGATTTTTTTTTTAATTCATATTCCTCCGATGTAAATGATCATCTTTCAGTACATAATGCAGCAGCATCTCCTTGCATGTTCCGGCTCGGAAATCCGACTGAAGTTCGGGAATACCTCTGTATTCATTCACAAAAAAAATCCAAAGGTATTCGTCCGCGTATCGAGATATGCATGCCCAAGTACTTGTTCGGACCGGTCGAAAAAATCTGGGTATTTACCCAGTCTCATCACCTAGTGACTTTAGGTTTTATTCAATTCATGAAAAAAATTGTGGGGTTCAACTCAACTCATCCCCCGATTACTCAAATTCGTGTCCATTCGGGATTGAAAAAAACAAATTCGACTTACCCGAAACCCCCCAAAAAAGGTCGACTCGTTACGGATTCCAATTCGTGCTTTTCCACAGGACGGACGTATACTCGTGGGTACGTCGCTACTGCAATATTGTAATGGTGCTAATGCTACAGTACGACCAATACCTCCCGGTACGTACAAATATGCATAATTAATCTAACTAGCCAGATGACGCGCCAGAACAAGCTCTTCAATTCAGAAGGAGCCGCGTCGTGAAACCCAATGCTAGGCAGGCCGTGTCTCGAGGACAGATGACGACGGTTGAGCAGCACTAACGCCTGACACGTAAGCGAAGCTTGCAGGCGTAACTAGTCTGGGCTGAAACCTATTTAAGCCCATTGCAGTAGAGGGAGGTGACAGAACCTTTTAACAATTCCTTTGTTCACTTACAACATCTACTGCCTAAGTACAGCAGTGAAACATCTCTCATCAATTGCCTCTCGACAACATCATTTGCCATCTTGCAACAACAGAACTAGACAGACTAGAACAGATTTGTGCTAGCGTTTAGCTTTCAGAGGCTAACCGCCACACTGGTTTCGGAGCACTTTGGTCGACGCACGCTTTCGTTGCTCGTTGATCTGCTCGACGTTGTTTGATTGAGTTGAGATGGCTTCTCTTGGAGCTGGACATTACGTGGTTTTAGTAATTCACGTTGGAGGAACTAAACCGTCGGACTTGAAGTTGGTGTTTCAGCGTGAGCCTCGTTCTGGTAAAACTTGGTTCCCAGCTGGCTCTGTCTTACCTAACGAAGAGCCTGTCGACGCTGCTATTCGCGAGTTACACGAGGAGACCGGTCTTGTTTTGACATCGGATGATTTGACGCTGTTGAGTGGTGAACCTGTTAACGTTACACTACCTCAAGGACGACAGCTTGTTTACGTGTACTCGGCTTCTATTCCTGTCCTGTTTGCTACGAACAACTTACGTACACCTGCTCAGGTCGAGCAGGCTGTTTTGGCACAGTCGACAGTTAATCCGGATGGCACTTACGTCGTCCCGGAAACCATCAACATTGACGGTCTAACACTTACGCCCTCACAGAAGGGGTTACTTCGTGCTGAGAAGCACAAGAGTGAATTACTTCACTTTGGTTACGTGACTCAGTGGGAATCTTTTTATCGAGCAATCACACAACACGTTCCAGTCATGCAAGACGACACGTCTATCCCGAGACAGTTCCACATGTACTCCCGGTTTACGACGGTCGACTCTGATTCTGTATGGCTTCTGATTCGCGGACACATTAATCGACTGACTGGTGAAGGACCTACGGATTTACGAGTGGGAATGCCGATGCCTACCCACAACTTGGCTGGACTATCTGTGACCCTCACGGAGACTCAGCGTAAGGCTGCTATTACTTCACCGTACCAGAATGGTCAGGTACCTCATGTAGTGGAGGATTGGCTCGAAGCACAGCCTCAGCGTTTTATAATGCTTGGAATTACGGCTAACTCGTACGATGAAGTGTTCTGGGTTACTTCACAGTTTTCTGGACACCTAGGTGGGTGGTG
>JAPMLY010003574.1:2500-16269 GCA_026401115.1 Tetraselmis chui | reverse complement strand
AAGTGTCAGGAATTACCAGGACGAGTGCACGTACCATCGCGCCTTTAATTTGCTCGAATGCTGACTCGGCTTGAGGAGTCCAACGAAATTCCGGTGTCTTCTTGGTCAGGTCCGTTAATGGGGTTGCTAGGGTTGCGAATTGGTTGATAAACCTCCGGTAATATCCAGCAAGTCCCAGAAATCCACGTACTTCAGTCACAGATTTCGGTCGGGGCCAATTCTGTACTGCCTCCACCTTGTCGAGGTCCATTCGGATCTGTCCAGCTTCCACCACATGCCCAAGGAAGTCGACGCTCGATCGCCCGAAGTAACACATAGAGAGTTTGATATGCAACTGGTGTCGCTGCAGCTCTCGTAACACGAGTCGAATATGCTCGAGGTGTTCGTCGGCCGTCTTACTGTAGATCAGCACGTCGTCCAAATATACCACGCAGAATTTGCCAAGATACAGGGCCAAAACTCGATTCATCATCGCTTGGAATCCAGCTGGGGCGTTACAAAGTCCAAAGGGTAGAACGCAGTACTCGAACAATCCGTATTGAGTTCGGAATGCTGTCTTATGTATGTCGCGCTCCTTGACTCGAACTTGATGATAGCCTCTATACAGGTCCAGCGTGCTGAAATAATGAGCCCCATATAGCGAGTCGAGTAGTTCATCAATCCGGGGTAACGGTGTTCGGTCTTTCCTCGTAAGGTCATTGAGTTTCCGATAGTCTACGCACATGCGCATGGTACCATCCTTCTTGCGTACAAATAAAATCGAGGCACCGTACGGAGATTTAGACAGACGAATCCAGCCTTTTGCGAGTAAGTCTTGTAAATGTACCTGAACCTCCCGGAGTTCTGCTGGTGACATACGGTACGTTCGCTCCTTAGGTGGTTCATCGCACTCCAAATTAATTTCAAAGTCGCACTCGCGAGTTGGCGGTAGACCGTCAAGCTCCTTGATGATGTCCGTAAACTTATTCAGGGAATCTCGTAACGAAGTCGTCCACTCAGGTTGTTGATCAGTATTGATGTCGTCGACCGCGTCTTGTACTTCTCGTAGTCCAATCACGAAGAGGTCTGGTGGCTGTTGCCTAAGGAGCTTTGCCATCGCATCCGCCTCCAAGTGATGTACTGCCACAGATACGGTGTACTCGTCGCCAGACACCATAGCTTCGCCAGTTTTTCGGTCGCGAATCGTTTTAGTAGACCAATCTATATCCGGGTTGACGGCTTGTAACCAAGATTGATCGAGGATGATGTCGAATTTATCCAGTTCTGTCATAATTGCGTCCAGACGTATGTCCAGGGTCCCTATTGTAAGCACTTCATTCCGTAGTCGCTGGCGAGTCGTAGTTGTACTTTGCCAATTTTATCCCGTATTTCTCTCCAGTAACCGTCGGAATGTCATGCTCCCGTGCCCACTCAGCCTTGCAAAAAATTTCCGAAGTGCCAGAGTCAACCAAAATACGGCATCGATGTCCGCGTAAGGTTCCTCCCAACACAAACAGACTTGTTCCAGACTGTATTGTGGATACATGCAGCGACGCATGAACACTGTCTTCTAGTCGGACGTTCTTGTTCATCCACCCGTCGATCGGTTTCCCAAAAGTCTCGTAACGAAGAGGGAACTGCTGATCTCCACGAACTAGATAACCCGTACGCCGTGCCGAAATTAATTCCTTCCAGGTAGCCCATACTGCCCGAGAAGTTGACGTAGCGTCCGGTATCGATCCGGGTCGAACGCGAGCGATATACACGTAGCGCTTATTCTGTCCGGAAGACTCCGTCCCTAAAAGGCGTAAATTTGTTTCGCTCACCTTAAATCCAGTTGTCTCCGTAAGAGCTCGCACTGCTGTGCATTCCGGGGTCGCGTCTTCAATCTCCTGTTTGCCACCATGAAACCAGACTATGCCAGTGTCCTCTTTCGCTAGTAACACTCGTCGGCCATCGGTAACAAGAGTCGTCGAGTGAGTCCAGTAGGTCTTAGGGGGATTCTGTAGGTTCTGAGGCAAAAATCGAACTCGATCGGTGTCGTCGACGTAGACTTGCGTCGTCCAATGTCGGTCCAACTATCTTGCCAATATGACCATTTATTTGTATTAATTCATATGATTTCTTTCTTTAAGCTTGGTGGCCTCCGCTGTTTTTTCTTAAAAAAAAAAACTGATTAATTAATAGGATTTCAAAACTCCGCCGTTGAACAAGATGTCAAGATCCTCGCGCCGTCTTGACTCTAAGGCCACCACAAAGCAAGGAGAATGGGAGAGAATGTAGTCAAAGTAAGTGAAAAAATCCTTCGCGATTTTCTGCCCTAAATATACTCGAAAATTCAAGTCGTGTCGCGTATCGTGTGCATTTTGGGTTATTGTGGCCCAGTAACTGGGACGTGCCGGCGAGTGTGGCTCAAGGCAAGAGACGCAACCGTTGGGTTAGGACTACCCCACTCGAGTCATGGCGAATGTCTCTCATTTCGAATGGGTGCCCCTAAATGTTTCGAATTACACGTACCGGGTCACTCGGACAATCAATTACCATAACATAAACTGAGGCGGTAGACTTGCAACACACTCCAATTTTTTAAAAGCCTTGCGGCGGATTTGTAGTACGTGCGCTCCTTTGCGTGCAAGCTTAACTACTATTTTGTGCAACACGGCTTTGTTGAGAAGCAAGCACATCGCACGTAAAGAAAAGAAATATACAGCAATAAGAGAAATTATGCTACAATACGATGAACCACTCCACTCAAGGGAGGCACGCTCACGATTGCATAGAGAATTGAGAGGGAACTAAAGATGGCGACATTGTCAAAACAACCAATCACGAGACATGCTAGAGAACAATGGGATTCTCGCGACAAAAGGTATCGTGTAGCCGTGACACAATAACACGAGGCATGTACAATGATTTTATGACATGATAGAAGTGCAATGATGTGCCCGTGGGTGGCTCTCCTCGATGACGTAAAAGAATCTTGGATGCTTACGGTAACAAATTGGTCCACTTGTTGTTATGCCACTAGTACCCACGCATGTCAAGGGCAAGGTGTTAGCTAGCGGCCCAACGCGGGCCGTATGTTTCCATCACCTATCTTATCGCGCTGTGGCCGTCCGTACCCTCTCCCAGTGGTTTACGTTGTTAGGTGTACCGTTATGATAATCCTAGGCACACTGCATGAGGCAGCATGTCGATAACCGGGTACCGACTAGGGAAGGGGTTGGTAGAACACGGGGATCGAGTCGCCGTTCCTCAAAAGATGGTGGGTACGGGAATATTTCCCTAAAAACTCCCGTACCGGGTTTATCCGGCGGCGGGTGATCCTAAGGACCGCCGCCGCCAGACCGTGCCGCTCCTCCGGCTTCAACCCACCTCCGTCTTGCGTAGCTTCGAGCCTCGCCTCTAGGGGAGACATAAAACTCTCGCAGGGCTGGCGACTGCTACCGAGCGCCGTGCCCTAGCGCTGCTTCCCAGATGTCCGCCGCCAGCTCCAACACGCTCGTCCCACCGCTGATCCGTCCGTACTCTTCTTCGCCAAAAAACATTTCGCAAACGCCGCCCCCGCCCCTTCGTCAAGAGAGGATATGGGAGTATTTAGTTGCGGAAAAGACATATCGGACTGGCCGAGCGGGAGATCCTTGTGCCGGTGTACGGATATTATGTTTTTTCAAAACTCTCCGTACATGGCTCCCCGATAGCTGCTAATCCCGCGGATCGCAGCTGCCGATACCTCGTTTAGCCCCCTACCGTGCCTAGCGTGGCACAACTACAAGGTTACCATCGCCCACCGCGGGGAGGTAGAGGTAGGTGCCGACGGGCCTGCGAGCGCACCCCTCTCCGGGGCCGCCGCCGCTGCGCCGCCGGCGGGCGCCCACTAGGCTTAAATAGGTTTGCCTAGCTGACTCCCTTGCATGATCTTTGTGCCTTGCATTGGGGCTCTCGTAACGGTCTCAATATAGTGGCGACGCATCATGATTGTCTCGGGAGACCAGACAAGAGCGTCATGTAGCATGTCAGGTCTAAATATGCATGTTGTACGTACCGTGAGGTACTAGTTATACGTTGTGTATTGTGCAGTGTCCTCGAGCTATAGCAGTGGCGACGTAACCGCAAGCGCGTCCTTCCGATGGAAAAGTACGGATTAAATTAGTAACGAGTGCATGTACAATGTCATGTAATGTACTTTGAAAGGGTAGTACTCGTCACAATTGCATGGCGAGCGCTTCTTCCCTGCTCGATCCGCGCGTTGACATGGGAGTATTTGGAAGGACATGGGACATGAGAAAATCTGGCTCGGGGGCAGGAGAGCCAGCCGGACACCGCCTGCGGCCTAGTTGTTTTCTCTTCCTAGCCCCCGAAGGAGGAGAGAAGACTAAGCTAGGTGGCGAGTTACGACGGGAGGGGCAACTAATATCTCGGACGGGGATACGCAAGGATCGAGTAGGGACTGTCGACGACCATAGCGAGGGGGGTTTTCACCTGCCTTCCCCCCCCAGCTCCGGCACGACCGGAGTCGCACAGGAGCAGAGGTCACGAAGGTCCGACTCGACTAGCACCCGCTGACCAGCCTAGCTAATCAGCGTCCCCGCAGCGGCTGGAGCAGGCCGCGCATCGTGGAGACTAGCGACATTTTTCTTATTTCATACTGTATGTATCCAAAAAAATACGTATAGATCAAAAAATTATGAATACATGCCGTATATGGTCCGGTCGCCACATTTCATGTCCTAATTAGGCACCCGAGGGGCGCGGGCCGCGGCCGGTGCCCCCAATTTGACTGATTTGCATAGCCGTCACGCCCAATCCACAGTCTTAACCCAGCCCGCCGCAGCCACAGCGATTGCCTTAAGCCCGTAAATGTTTCATGACTCCTTAAAGGGACTACCGGACACTATCGGCCGCTTTGGAGGTGAGTGGTCGCGCCACAGGCGCGCGTTTCACGTAGGCGGGCGAGATTCGGCGGTAATTGCACTTCGAGAAGTTCAGCAAGGCGCGACGATGCTTGACGATGCTATGTGGTATGCGTCCCCATATGCTAGCGCCGTCCTAACTCGACTTTCCCGGCGTGGAAATAGCCGAGGACACCCTCTGGTGCTGCAGCAAGTGCCACCAAAGTCCCCACCACACAGAGTTTGGGCGACGCCGTTCCACGCACTGGAACGCCG
Source organism: Tetraselmis chui (assembly GCA_026401115.1). Taxonomy (NCBI): domain Eukaryota; kingdom Viridiplantae; phylum Chlorophyta; class Chlorodendrophyceae; order Chlorodendrales; family Chlorodendraceae; genus Tetraselmis; species Tetraselmis chui. The sequence continues at coordinate 11,122 of JAPMLY010003574.1, read as the reverse complement.
TGAGGGATGGGGCGGTTTCCGTCGGAGATGGCAGCGCGCCATGCACGCGACAAGAGCTGAGATTCCACAAGCGTTTGGCTGAAGACGCCCTCCATGCAAACGAGCATCTGGACAAAAAAATTTAAGCTGGCGGAAGAGGTTTTGGCTTGTGCTGAGCAGGTATTCAGCCCATCACATATTTAATTTGTGTTGTCCTGTCTTACATACATAATAGCTAGCAACTACAGAACGTGAATAGCGCCAAGAGACGCCTATGAGCATATTCGTACGAGAACTTAACGAACTACAACCCGTATGAGAGAGAGAGAGAGAGAGAGAGAGAGAGAGAGAGAGAGAGAGAGAGAGAGAGAGAGAGAGAGCGAAATGTAAACATATATGGTGTGTGTGCGAGAATTATTGATTATTTATTTGTGCTAGAAAGGATGTATGTAAATGATTATTTCAGAGTAAGAGAGGGATGAGAAATGCATGTGTTTTATATTGAGAAAAAGGATCGCGTATATAAGACAGATTGTCAAATTTTACGCTGCTCTGTGCGGCATATGTGTGAGCATATGTGCTGACAAGAAATAGTGTGTGCAAGCGCTTGCAAAAAATAAAATGAAATCTGGTGCGCGTGCGTGTGTGTGTGTGTGTGTGTGTGTGTGTGTGTGTGTGTGTGTGTGTGTGTGTGTGTGTGTGTGTGTGTGTGTGTGTGTGTGTGTGTGTGTGTGTGTGTGTGTGTGTGTGTGTGTGTGTGTGTATGTGTGTGCTTGTGTGTGTGTGTGTGTGCGAGTGTGTGTGTGTGCGTGCGTGCGTGTGTGTGTGTGAGCGAGAGAGAATTATTGGTTATTTATTTGTGCGAGAAAGGATGTATGTAAATGATTGTTTCGGAGTAAGAGAGGGATGAGAAATGCATGTGGGATATTGAGAAAAAGAAAGCGCGTCTGTGAGAAAAATTGTCCAATTGTACGCTGCTCTGTGCGGCATGTGTGTGAGCATGTGTTCTGACAAGAAATGGTGTGTGCAAGCGCTTGCAAAAAATAGATTGGAATCTTTCGCGCGCGTGTGTGTGTGTGTGTGTGTGCGCGCGCGTGTGTGCATGCGTGTGTGTGTGTGTGTGTGTGTGTGTGTGTGTGTGTGTGTGCGTGTGCTTGTATGTGTGTGTATGTGTGCTTGTGTGTGTGTGTGTGTGTGTGTGTGTGTGTGTGTGTGTGTGTGTGTGTGTGAGTGCGTGCGAGAGAGGAGTATAGGTTATTTATTTGTGCGAGAAAGAGTGTATGTAAATGATTGTTTCAGAGTAAGAGAGGGATGATAAATGCATGTGGGATATTGAGAAAACAAATGCGCGTCTGTGAGAAAAATTGTCAAATTGTACGCTGCTCTGTGCGGCATATGTGTGAGCATGTGTTTTGACAATAAATAGTGCGTGCAAGCGCTTGCAAAAAATAGATTGGAATCTGGCGCGCGCGCGTACGCGCGCGCGCGCGCGCGCGCGTGTGTGTGTGTGTGTGTGTGTGAAGCGAGTGTCGAGTGTGTGTATAAAAATTCGCGTCTTTAAGTTCGTCCACAGTATCATCCACACGCGGAAGTGGGTAAGCATCTTTACGCGTAACCTCGTTAAGGCCACGGTAGTCAATGCACAGACGTAGCGAGCCATCAGCTTTCCGCACAAAAATAATTGGCGAGCCGAACTCACTGTAGCTAGGACGGACCAGACTAGCCTCCACCGCGTCTTTGAGTTGTCGATTGAGCTCAGCGCGCTCTCCATGTGACAATCTGTTCAGCCGTTGGCGTCGCATCGGGCCAATTGTTTCAATGGGATGATCCCACTATCGGCTTACATGTGGAGAGTTAACAGGTTGTAGTAACTCCGGGAAGTCATCAAAGAGTAACGACCGGAAGTTGTCACGTTGGTCTGCAGTTAGCTCCTCTCCAGTGTGAAAGTCTGTCGGTTGTTCAGCGGCTGACGTAAGTTCAATGACGTTAAAATCAGCATGACGTCCTCTGCTGCGGCGCGTCTTGCGCATGAGCTTCTGAACTTTCGTAGACGACAGTAGTAGACACTTAGGGCGTCGTTCCTCGAGCGTAGTCTCCACTGTTGTGCCGTCCATTAATGTAAAAATTCTGGTTGTACCAAATTGTAAAGAGGCATGTTCGTCATCAAGCCATGGTAAACCCAGGATTAAATCGGCTGTACGTAAATCAGTAAGACGTAAAAAGTCCGGTGAAATTCGTGTCGAGCCAGCTCAAAAGTGACGTCAAAGACTGTTGTAGAAGTCACTCGTTGTCCGTTGGCGAGTCGTATTGGAGTCTTAGATGCAGACTTCCGAGTCTGTAAAGCAAAGCGTCGTACAAAGTCCTCTGACACAAAATCAAGCGTCGCAACGCAATCCACTAATCCAGAAATTTGGTGTTCGCCATCAGGAGTTTTCACAGTCAGCTCGGTTCGAATTAACGGGCGAGCTTCCGTGAGGTCAGTCAGTAGGGCTATAGCTAGCGAAGAAAATTGTTGCAGCGTAGCGATGGACGCTTCCGCACCGTCTGGAGGTACTGGTACCGAGTTGGGTTGATCAGGTGCTGTAGGTACTGTAGAGTCGTTAAACGCACAATCTGCGTCGACTAACCACATCTGTACAGGCCAAGGAGCTAGAGCAACCACCTCCTGTTGCGTTGGGTTCTCCGGTGACTGACGAGTAAAAAGCTGTGTCCTCGCTGGGAATTCTTGGTAGAGTTTCCAGTGCTTAGTCACTCGAGTAAATTTCGCCCACTTCGGTAACACAAATAAAGCCAACGTAGATGTCGGAGATGTTTGACGACAATCCTCAAAATGCTGTGCAATCTGCTCAGCTAACTCCCAGGGTGGGTTGATGAACACCCGTTCTCCTGTCAAATCTCTGTCAAGAATCGAGTCACTCGGCGAACAGTGAGGTAAGTCACTGTGCGAGTTTAGACCTTCATCATCAGCACATCCCTCCAATGTGAAGTTGAATCGTGCATGCAAAGGGTCAAAGACTGAGTCAACCAGTTTCCAATCAATTGAACGTCTGGTTACTGGTTTATGACTCTGTCTCTGATTAGTCTGACGTCGACGACCTGCCACTAGAGTTGCGGGTGTCGCGACTGTAGTCGATGGAGATGCCGACGGAGTTTCGACGACCTCTGTCGCTCACAGTGTCTCAGAACGAACAGTAGATGTAGCCGGTTGCTCCAGTTCATTTGTAGAACAGCCTTGCCACCATCATTGCTTCTTAGGTTCCATCGGTGCCTTGCCCTTGAACTCCGGGCATTGGAACAGTCGGTGTCCCTTCTTGTGGCACTTGAAGCAGAGTCCCTCGTCCATGTGTCGTTGACGCTCCTCAGGTGTCATTGCCTTTGAGAGTGTGAATAAATCTTCGCGGTCAGATGTTTGACCACGTCCGCTATTGTTGCACCAGCAGTAGACTTCATATTGCCGAGTTCCGGCGAATCTGTAACGACGTCGTTCAAGAAATTTTGCAGCTCCACCAGTGTAATCTGGTACCCCTTCTGAGCTCGGTGTGATTTAGCTTGGTTCTTGAGCGAAGTGTTCGCTAGGCCATTAATGAAGCGCACACAATGTACATGAGCTGTCAGATGTTCACGAGACCGACGTAAGTAGTCGTTGTATTGCTTAGTGTAGACCGCGTAACTCATCGTGCTGCTCTGCGTAAAGCTGAGCAAAGCGTTAATTGCATCGTCCTTGATGTTCGGAAGAAACATTGACTTGCGTTACTCCGTAACAAGCTCGTCGTACGTAGCTGGAATTGGAGGCTGAGTTTTCCGGTTCAACCACCACCCATTCAGATGTCCAGCGAACTGTGAAGTAACCCAGATAACTGAGTCGTACGTGTCAGGCGAAATCCCAAGCATGAGAAAACGTTGAGGCTGAGCTTCAAGCCAATCCTCCAGTACATGAGCTACTTGGCCATTCTGATACGGTGAATTTATTGCAGCCTTACGCTGGGTCTCCGTGAGGGTCACATGTAGTCCAGCCAAGTTGTGGGTAGGCATCGGCTTTCCCACTCGTAAATCTGTAGGCCCTTCACCAGTCAGTCGGTTGATGTGTCCGCGAATCAGCAGCCAAACAGAACCAGAGTCGAGCGTTGTAAAACGGGAGTACATGTGGTACTGTGTCGGGATAGACGAGTCGTCAAGCAGGATTGGAGCGTGTTGAACAACAGCTCGAAAAAAAAATTCCCACTGAGTCACGTAACCAAAGTGAAGTAACTCACTCTTGTGCTTCTCAGCACGAAGTAACCCCTCCTGTGCGGGCGTAAGTGTTAGACCGTCAATGTTGATGGTTTCCGGGACGACGTAAGTGCCATCCGGATTAACTGTCGACTGTGCTAAAACAGCCTGCTCAACCTGAGCAGGTGTGCGTAAGTTGTTCGTAGCAAACAGGACACGAATAGAAGCCGAGTACACGTAGACAAGCTGTCGTCCTTGAGATAGCGTAACAACGACAGGTTCACCACTCAACAGCGTCAAATCTTCCGGCGTTCGAACAAGACCGGTCTCCTCGTGTAACTCGCGAACATCAGCGTCGACATGCTCTTCATTAGGTAAGACAGAGCCAGCTGGGAACCAAGTTTTACCAGAACGAGGCTCACGTTGTAACACCAACTTCAAGTCCGACGGTTTAGTTCCTCCAACGTGAATTACCAACACCACGTAATGTCCGGGTCCTAGAGAAGCCATCTCAACTCTGTCAAGCAACGTCGAGCGAATCAACGAGCAACGAAAGCGTGCGTCGACCAAAGAGCTCCGAAACCAGTGTGGCGGTTAGCCTCTGAAAGCTAAACGCTAGCACAAATCTGTTCTAGTCTGTCTAGTTCTGTTGTTGCAAGATGGCAAAATGATGTTGTCGAGAGGCGATGGTGAAAGATGTTTCACCGCAGTACTTAGGCAGTATATGTTGTAAGTGAACAAAGGAATTGTTAAAAGGTTCTGTCACCTCCCTCTACTGCGCTGGGCTTAAATAGGTTTCAGCCTACACTAATTACGCATGCAAGCTACGCTTACGTGTCAGGCGTTAGCGCTGTCTAACCGTCGTCCTCTGCCTCGAGACGCGGCCTGCCTAGCATTGGGTTTCACGACGCGGCTCATTCTGCATCGAAGAGCTCGTTTTGGCGCGTCATCTGGCTGGTAGATTAATTATGCATATATGTACGTACCGGGAGGTACTGGTCGTACTGTAGCATCAGCACCATTACAATATTGCAGTAGCGACGTACCCACGAGTATACGTCCATCATGTGGAAAAGCACGAATTGGATTCCGTAACGAGTACCTGTACAATGTCCTGCAATGTACTGTTGCAGGACTGTACTCGTCACAAGATCTCACGATCTCGCCCGCTGTCGCTAACTCGGAAATTATGAAATTGAGAAGTGATATCGGCTACGCGTTCAACACGAATATATTCCGCATAAAGCGAGCTGGCGTACGAATTGTTTATGAAACTGACGGAGAAACTCCACCACATTAATAAATTAGACGCCAAGCGCTATGCAATCATCAGTATAAATCGCTTTTTTCAAAAACAGTTTATCAAGCGCTTATTTCATCAGTGACTAACTACATACATACAATAAAGTTGAAATATATCATAAATTCATAACAAGCATATCTTTACTTACAATTGCTCTTTGCCGTGTATGGATTACTGCAAATGGTGAAAGCTGACATGCGGATTAATTAAACGGATACTTCAACCAATGCCAAAAACATCATTACGAGTATTAACGACTAGCCTATAGATGATAATTTTGTGCCGTTGTTCAATCGCAATTTGAAGCTTTCTAATAGTGTTCTTCGAGTGTGAGCTCTCGTCGTCGTTTAACCTTGCTCTTATGCGCTAATTTATCACCGCTCATTTTCTCGCATGACACGTGGTAGTGTCTTCCGCGGGTTGTCTCCCGCCGTGTATAGTGTGGCAGCTTGTCTATGGTAGCTCACTCCTATCACAAATCAATGTTGTTGCTTGTCAATTTAAGTGGAAGTAGAGATGCCGATATGTTAATTGTTTAGAGTTAACAAATGGTTGCAATTAAAAATTGATGTCGTATGTCACCTCCCTCCAATGCACTAGGCTTAATAGAAATTGAAATTGTTTTCAACATGTACCGGGTGAAACCGGCTGGTGGCTATGGACCCTCCCTGCTTGGACTGCAAAAAGGTCTTATTTTCACATGGGCTAGACCGTGAACCACTAATCCCGACCTCTCCATTGGCAGTAGCGATACCGTCTAAAACATACGCGTAACCAGCCGTAGTCGGTCCGATCAAGTTTAGACCCCGAGATTTCGCAACTTGGCCGGACGAGTGGAAAAGCAATTCTTCATCTGCCAGTTTTACCGGACGCATCGCACCTCGTTCGAAAGCTCTCGGCAAATGCTGCTCAAATCCGGTGAGTTTGCGCGCAGCGCTTAAGATTTTTCAGCCCTCGCGAGCGACTGATATTCGGCGTAATGTACGGATACTATTGTACAACGCGCGCCGCGCTTGATAAATGACATATGCCGTATGCTAGCTTTAAGCCTATTGAGTTTGGCTGCACCTATACCGCATATTAAACACAAGCATGCTTCTTCTGTTTCATGCATGCAATTGTGTTTTGACTGTTGTTTTATCTGCGTATGTGAATGTTGGATTGGCTTGCAAATTAAGCTAAATGAATGAAGGACAAGTGAAGGGCGGGCATGAATGTTACATAATAAGGCACATAACAATGTTACATACTATAGTTCTCACCATTCTACTCCATTGATATATTCGGCTACATATAATGATATTAGTGATGGAAGGCTCCTGGCAACTGCCTGCTCTAGTGGATCCGGCAACAATTTCACGTCCTCTGCGAATCCTCTGCATAATCCTCACGTCCTTTGCGCTCTCATGTGCCAAGGCCAATGACGTAACATGTCCGATGCGCTCCTCATCGAGCTCTGTGGTGTTGACTAGATAGCGCTTCAAGCTCTCCTTGTCCTATTTGTTGCGGCCGCTGAGTGCATCCATTTGCGAAATAATCCAGCGCACGTGAGCAACTGTATGCTGCTCTAGCATGGCGGAGATGCGCGTACGCCGGGCCTTGAATGCCTCCCGTACAACGGAAGCAACACTTGCTTCGCGCTGTTGCTTCTCCCTTCGCATCCCCTGAGCCTCGCTAAGTGCACGGCGCTCACGCATCTACAACAAACAAAGGACAACATTAGTGTGACATAAGATATGATAATATCATGCCATTTACTTAAAAAAAAAAGTCGTGCGGCTCTTTACACCTGCGCATACTGCTTCTCTAATGCAACAATGAAGCCATGGCGATCGGGCACCGCCCTGCATCTTTCGCTGAGCGGCGATCCCCGGTTTCCTGCCAGAGCTCCTTCATGATGCCCTTCCACTCAACACCATCACAAAGGTGGCTGTCCGACACTATTATACGTGTACATCTTGAAGCTCACACGCCTTGAGTTGATGCTGGCGCTTGAGCTTGGAGAGCATGCGCTCAGTCCACATAGATGAAACAGACGCAGTTCCAATATATATTCGTCAAAGAACTCATCCAAAACTTGATGTACGCTGACACCCATACGAGCCATCCTCACACTGACTTCAACATCTACCGCTGCGCCCAGCGGAATGGCAGGACTAACTCTGTCAATGCTCTCCTTTATAGCCTCTAGCTTGTCATGGTACTCCTAGAACCCCATAGACCATGCATGCATGCGTTTTGCGGTACTTTGAAGCGGTCCACTGAGGCACACCAGCGGCGCAGTACTTGCACTTTCATGCGCACACCTTGCCAGTCAGGTGCCCATCCCGCCTCAAGCTCCCCATCCCGTCAATTGGGTCCCACTAACTGGCAATGCGCGCAAGAAACCGAACAATGTACCAGTCCGCTGCGTACTCCGTAAGGTAACGATGGTACTAGCAAAGCATGCGCTTGCATGTCAGCTTGGTTGTTGCAAACATGTCCACCCCGCCCATGCCCTCCGTGAAGCGGAGCGGGTCTGGCTTCCCAGTCACGTCCAATCTCGTGGCACAAGCTGGGTCATCACCACTCATCAAACTAGGATGCGGTTGCAATAGCTTGAGGTCAACGCTGGCTGCCATGGCTTCTGTGAGGGCGCTACTCGCTAATGCCATCTCCGTATCCGACAGAGCGAATGCCTCGGCTGCGTCGTGGCGGGGGGTCGGAGTCGTGCCGCTATGCGCCGGAAGTGAGCATGCTCCAAAGGGCACTAACACCATATCCATATTTGGCGCCGGGGCGTCTGCGCTATCACGTGGAGGTTGGACAAGCTCTATTGATGCCGTTGCGCTCGATAGTACGACACCGTGCTCCATGGAAGCATCAAGGCGCCCCATTATGCTGTCCATGACCAATTTCGGATACACGCACACACATTTATTTCTGACAAGCATATACACAGACGGACGGACATTCTCTGAGGCATATTCGTTTTTTCACACACTCACTCACTTGTACACACACACAAGCACACTTTCTCGCGCGCGCAGCCGCGCACACACAAACACTTAAACACTCAAACACACAAACGTACATACACACACACGCACACACACACACACACACACATGCGCGCGCGTAAAAGCGTGCTG
>JAPMLY010003573.1:0-18282 GCA_026401115.1 Tetraselmis chui | reverse complement strand
GGATGTCCGGGAGGGAGGAGAGGTCGAGGGGGGTGTCCTCGATGTCCTGCTGGAGGAAGGTAGAGGGTGCCAGGTGCCATTGATTGGGGATGTGGTTATCTGTGAGGTGATGGAACCATTGAAGGAGGAGGGCAGGGGTGTTGCGGTGGAGGGTGTATCTTTTTGTGATTGTGAGGGGTTGGGGGGAGGGGGGGGTGGTGAAGATGGGGTCGGAGAGGCGGGCTTTCCCGAAGGCGGAGTAGTGGTGAGGGGTGATGTTGAGGGTGCAAGTGGAGTGGGTGAGGGCGCCTCTGTGTGTGTATGTGTGGTTCAGAGGGATGGTGATAGTGCCGTTGGTGGAGATGATGATGCAGTACATGTCGGGGCATAGGGAAATTTGGATGCTGGTGGTGATGTTGGAGGAGTTGGAGGGGTGTGACCGAAAGTATGAGCCATCGGGGAATTTTCGCAGTGATGTGTATTGGGAGGGGTGGGGGAGGTGTTGGGTGGGGGGGGTGTTTGTGGGGTTGGTGTGGGTGAGGTGTTCGTTGGCAGTCTGGGAGAGGAGGGTGTGCAGCCAATGAGAGGGGGGAATAGTGCCGTTGGGTTTGATGCAGGGGAGGGAGAGGGAGTGGCGGGATTGTATGAGGACTGTGGTGAGGCAGGTGTCAGTCCATGATAGACCGGGGACAAGACCGGAGACTGGGGGGGGAGTGATGGTGATGGTGTTGAGGTGATTATCAGGAGGTACGTGTTCACGGGGTGAAAATGAAAGGATTGGAATGGATACAGGTCCGGATTGTGAAAGGATGGGGTTCTCGGAGAGGTGTAGGATATTTACCCAGAATGAGGAGGGGTCGGCTTCGATCGGGGTCGGTGTGTCCAGCGGTTGGATGGCGTCCGCGAACTGGAGGACGAACTGGGCTTGTTCCGGAAGGTCCTCGAGTTTGCATTGGGGGTGAGTCGAGGGGGCTGGGCCGGTCGAGGTGAGTGCAGAGGCGAGGTCACAGGTAAGGAGGTCCTGGAGGAGGGCGATCATTTCTGGGCCGGTGATACCGGAGAATAGGGGGGAGCGGATTTTCACGCGACGACCTGAAACTGCGGGAGCTGTGGCATCTCGGAGGAAGCGAATTTTCTGCTGTCGCAGAATGTTCAGGACCGAAGGGGAGAAGGTCGTGGAGGGAGGCACGGGACCGGCCGAGCTGAATTCACGCTGGTGTGAAGTAAGCTGGTACAGGAGACCGACCGTTATACAGGAGGTGGGGATAGCGAGGCCGATCTCTTGAAAGCCTGAGCGGAGCTCGTCGGGGAGGGGGGTGGCATCATTGCATTTTGTTGCAGTGGGGTGTGGAGTGCGAGAGAGGGTCGCAGACCAGCTCGTCTGGTGGGCGAGTTCCCGTCCGATTATATTTTTAATTCGGTTGGGTAGGTCGGTGAGGCCGTTGACGCGTTCGAGGAGCCATCGGCGGGCCGACGAGCAGGCGGACGCGATCGGGTCAGGGTGTGACTGGTCGGGCATGAAGATGCCGTGGAGCCAAAAGCGGGCAAGGTGGGGGGGGTTGGTGGAGTACTGGCCTGTGAGGAGGAGTGTGTCGATCATTCTGGTGGAGAGGTCGTCGGCCGTTCCAAGTTGCGCGGTTGACTGCGGGACAGAAAGGACCAGGGGGGTCTGTAGGCCTCGATGGAGCGGTAGAGGGTCTGAGGCTGTGCCTAGGACCTGTTGGGGGCGGGGAAGTTGGGTGGTGGAAAGGAATGGGGTCAGCGGGTGACCCGCGAGTGTGTTTCTGGGATGGTGTATGTCCGTGAAGCGGCCATGTTGCGGGGGATCCCACAGCAGCACCTGCTTGTAGGTGGGGGGGGGGTTGAGCGATGAGGACATGGTCGTCGAGCAGTGTGTCGAGAGAGGAGTGGGGGTAGTTAGAGGAGATGTGGCTTGTCGAGGTAGGTGAGAGGTGTAGTGCGCGTGTTGGCTGCACGCGACCAGGTGTGATGGGACCTGGGTTTGGTGGATGTTGGCGGCGGACAGGGACGTCCGGACGCTCTGAGGGGCGCGATGGAGTGCGCCGGCCGCCAGGTAGCGGGGTTTTTGTAAGCGATGTGTATCGCAAAGGTGCTGTAGTACTTGAACGGGTACCGATGTGGTTTTCGAAAAGGATGGCGCGGTAGCTGTCGGGGGGGTGAAATTCAAATCCCTGGAAGCTGCGCCTTTGAGTGTGTACCGTCTGGTGTCGTTACGGATCCACTGACCATTTTGAGCTAGGCTCGGGTGGGGAGAGGTGAATGGTACACGCTGTTCAGCGGCCCTGTCCACCAGTCTTGCGCTCGATGGGAGGCCAGGCCCAGAGCGAAGACGATCGGCGTTGCTCATTCGAGCTACCGACCCATCCCCGTATTTTGAGGTTCAGTAGTACTTTAGTAGTACTTTGGATCTTTTTACTGTCTTTAGTGACGGTAGGATGCGTTTTTTTTGGGTGTGTGAATAGAGCACGGAAGTTCACGCCACTGGCACGGGTGATTTTTTGGAAGGCAGGCGAGCAAAAACGCACATGACGCAGGTTTGGATAAACACTGCACGCTGTAAACATGCGAGGGTGATTGGCTTAGGGGAGGGGCGAGGTCCAACTTGGCCGTTAAGGACGCATCACGTTGACGGTGGTGTTTGGAATGCTTGGGTATGTGCTTGTGCCAACCACACCCGCCCCACGCGTGGCACGCGTCGGGAATTGGGCTCGGAGGTCAATAGGAATGAAGAATTGGTAAACATATATCGACAAACCCCGCACAAATCGTCTCAGGAGGTGAGCCGACTTCGATGGGTGTTGCTTGGCACTGCGGCTCAGTGGTGCCGGAATAGTTTGTAAATTAATATAATTCATAACAAATCGATTTATGGAAGTTTGAACTCTGGAGTAGATGCGTTCGACGCGCATTGAAAAGACGCGTCTAACGGTACATTTACAAAAAGTTTTGACCATTTATCAGGAAGTTATGATCGCTTGAACATTATTGCCCAAAGCGGCTTGCCCTTGGGTTGTGCGCATATCGGTGGTAAGTCTACATACGCGATTTCTTGCGTTTCCCCCACAGCGGCCTGCACAACACCTCCTCCCTCCGTCGCCTATGCATAATATTTGCGCGACCGTCGCATCAGCGTTCATATTGCGGCGTTGTGCGCCCGTTACTCTTTTCGTCTACCAAGCACGGCGATTGTTTGAAAGAGCGTGCCGCACGGGTGCGGGCGCGATAACCCCAAGTACACATGCCCGGCCGTGTTCGAACTCGCCCCTCGCAGTTGCCGGTGCATTCCATTTTGCGCGCAAAAGCATTGCCTGGGATTTCAGGATATTTGCCAATAAAATCGACGCATGATTGCATTTTCTACTTGCGCAGGTGCGAAATCTTGTCCGGACTTTTGTGGAGGAGTGTAATACTGCACGGACCACAACCTGAGCCGCACATGTACACCGCACTCATTCACCATTACGAGTCTCTGTTAAACCGTGCACACACGATCAGTAAGGAAGGTAACTAACGCATACGTAGTTACAGTCACAATCACGCAAAGGGACAGTCACAGAGACAACCAGCCCGAGGCGTGGTGTCGGGACAACAGAAGTGTTGGAGCAGAAGCCTAGCGACAGCTCTGTACCAGTACAAACAGGTTATCGGTATGTCCGATCTAGACATGTACTAATCATATCTAGAATAGCTTACAGTAGCTATCTGCAACTAATAACTAGAAGGTATTACTTACAACACTCCCCCTGAAGGTAGCTACGGGATGAAGCGTTGCATTGGGTCTTGTCCTCCAAGGATTGCACTTCGGTGTCTTGTGAGTGCTGGTCCTGGGAGGGGCTTGGTGAACATATCAGCCACCATCTGGTCAGTGGGGAGGTACCTCAACTTGATGGTTCCCTGCTCCACATGGTCCTTGAGGAAGTGCCATTTCAGACCGATGTGTTTGGTCTTCTCGCTGACCAAGGCGTTCTGGGAGTACGCGATGGCGCTTTGGTTGTCCTCCCAGATGGTGGTGGTTTCGGTGATGGGGGCGTTAAAGATCTCCCCCAGGAGTTGTCGGAGGTGGAGTCCCTCCTTGGTGGCGTCGGCCGCAGAGTAGTACTCGGCTTCACACGTGGATTGAGCCACACAAGTCTGTTGTTTGGACTTGTAACTTACTGGCCCGCGTCCGAGGGTGAAGAGATAGCCGGAGCGAGACTTGCGGGTGCTGCTGTCGTTGGCCCAATCAGCGTCGGCAAAGCCTGTGAGTTGGAGACTGTGGTCCGTGCCCCCCCCCAACGTCAGGCGCATGTCGATGGTGCCATGGAGGTATCGAAGGACCTTCTTCAGGGCCTGAAGGTGGGCTTCCGTGGGGGAAGCTTGGGCTGAGCCGAGGATGCTCAACGCCGTGGAGACATCGGGGCGCGTGCAGACGGCCGCGTACTGGAGACTGCCCAAGAGGCTTGGGTAAACATCCTTGGCCACGCCGGTGAGATGGGGCGAGGACATGTGCGCGAGGCCGGCGAGGAAGCCAGGGTCCATGGGAAGGGACGACGGTCGAGCGTCGGTCATGTTGTACTTGGCGAGGACATCGCGCAAGTACTTGGATTGGTCCAAGGAGACGGTGCGTGCCGAGCGGTCACGGGTGATGTGCATGCCGAGTAATTGGGAGAGGTCGCCGAGGTCCTTGATCTTGAACCGTTCTCCGAGCTTGGCCTTGAACGATGCAAGCCATGCGGTATCATTGCAGGCCGCAGGAATGTCATCGACGTACAGCGCGATCATGGCGAAGACGTGGCCGGTGCGGAAGATGTAGATGCAAGGGTCAGAAACGCACTGTTGCCACCCATTGTCGACGAGCCAGGCACGGAGTAGCATGTTGAACTCGCGGGGGGACTGCTTAAGGCCGTAAAGGCAGCGCCTGAGGTGACACACTTTGGACGTGCCATCGCTGAAGCCGAGGGGCTGGCGGATGTACACGTCTTCCTTAATGGGTGCGTAGAGAAACGCAGTGTCGATGTCAAGTTGGCAGAGCTCAAGGTCACGGGCGGCTGCGATGGTCAGGAAGAGACGCAGGCTGGCCATGCGGATGACAGGAGAGAATGTCTCAGTGTAATCTAGTCCAGCGCGTTGGCTGCACCCTTTGGCGACGAACCGCGCTTTGAAGCGGGAGACGTCACCGGCGGTGTCAGACTTAACTTTGTAGATCCACATGCTGTTAACTACCATGCGACCCGGGGGAAGGTCAACGAGTTCCCAAGTGCCGTTGTCCATGAGGGATGAGTACTCCTGCTGCATAGCGGCTTGCCACTGAGGGGCCTGGGCGCTGTCCAAGGCAGCTCGGTACGATTTCGGCTCCACACACTCCCGGGCGGACAGGAGGGCGACGGCAGTAGGCGATGTGCCGGCAGGTGTGTGAGGGGGACCAGTGATAAGGTTGGGAACGTGAGGGCGTGTGAAGATGTCCTCTTTGGCTTTGCCCTGTTCAGGGTCACAACACGCCGTCACGAGGGTCGGGGGGAAGTCGGCCACGTGGGCAACCATTTCGCCGTAGCGTAGGGGATGAGAACGGAGCCGAGTTTGGCGAGGGGCGGCATGAGGGGGCATGGGGTCTGGCAATGGTATGTCGATGGGGTGGGATTGGAGTGAGGTGGCCGGTGCGTCATCCGAAGGGTTGGTGATGGTGGAGTCGACGGAGAGTTGTGCGCCGAAGCCCGGGGTGTCTTCTTGAAAGACAACATGGACGGAAGTGGTGATTCGGCGGGTTTCCGGGTTGTAAACGCGGTACCCGGGTGCGTCATTGGGGTAGCCGACCATGACGCCACGAAACGCCTTTTCACTGAGTTTTCGACGCAGTTTGTCAGGCACCTTGGCGAAGACGGTGCACCCGAAGACGCGAAACTTGGAGGCGTCAGGCACAGACGACGTGAGGAGGGTAAGTGGGATGCCACCGGTGGGGCCGACTGAGCGACTGTACGTGCGGTTGCGGAGGTACACAACAGTGCTGACAGCGCATGACCACATGGAGTTGGGAACGGCCATACTGTGGAGCATCGCTGACGCATTGTCCCGGATAGTGCGCCAAGGACGTTCGGCTTTGCCGAGCATGTGGTGGGCGTATGGGGCAGAGAACTGGACCCCAACGCCGAGCTGTGCGCACATCTGGCGGGTTGTTGCAGCCTCAAAGACAGAGTCCGAGTCAAATTTGATGATTGGGGCAAACGCACCCGATTGGGAGTGGTAACGTGCATGCATGTGCTTGATGTCGAGGAGGATGTTTTCCAACTCCGAGCACGCATCGTCTTTTGACTTGAGGAACCGCACCCACATGTAATGGGTGTGGTGGTCAATGACGAGCAAGCAGTAGCGGAGGCCATGTGGGGAGGGGACGTTGACCGGTCCCCACAGGTCAGAGGAGAGGTTGAGGAGGGGACGAGAAGGTTTCGCGCATGCACTGGTGTTGCGCGGTGCAGCTGTGGCCTTGTGTAACAAGCATGAGTCGCAAGAGACATCGGTTACAGAGCTGGCTAATGCAGGGCTAGTCGGGACACCGTGCGTGTGCTGGGCCCGCAGGCTTTGCATGTTCAGGTGTCCAAACCGACGGTGCCACAGTGTAGGGTCGCACTGGGCAGCAAGGGCAACACTAGGGGAGGGAGAAGTCACTCTCATCGTGGAGGTACTGGGGGGGGGCTCTGGCTTGTGGGGGAGGAGGTAGAGGCCGTTTCCGGAGGGCTCTAGCACACCCATTCCTGTGGGCACCACAAGTAAACCAGTGTCAGAGTTAGAGGGGAAGATGAATTCACAACCGCTGTGGGTCTGCATCCAGCTGACACTAAGTAACCGGCCGATGCGTTGAGCAGAGCGAGAGGACAAGTCAGGGGTGTACAACGCATGGACAGTGCGATGAATAAGTACGCCTGTGTCAAGTCGGACTGAAATTCGGACGGAGCCACTGCCCTTGACGTCAACACCAACCCCGCCAACGCGCGAGGGAGCGGAGGGGGGTGTGAATCGTACGAAGTCGCCTTTAAACGCGGTGAGGTTGATCGAGCAGGCGGAATCGACTACCCAATACTGTGAGAGGTTACGACCGGGGGTGAGGGAGGAGGAGAAGGCTACGGAGCTGAAAGGCACACTCACCTCGGTGTCATCGTAATCATCCGTGCATTCTTCGAGGGTAGGCAAACTGTCAAAGTCATCGGCGGGGACGTCGCTCAGCACAGCGGCGTGCGCAGAGTGAGAGCCACCAGCAGGGGTGCCGTACTTCTGAATGATCATTTTGCGCTTCGCGAGTGTCCACCGCAAGAGGGCGTCATCCGGGGCATTGCAAGAGGACAAGATGTGGTCCGGGCTGCCGCAAGCGGAACACTTGGTGGGCAGGACGCGACCACCGCGAGGGACACGTGGAGGGTGGCCTCGACCGCTGTGTGATCCGCGGCCAGCAGCGACAAACGCGGAGATGGGAGGCGGTGAGGTGTGGGGAGCTGTTGCGGCCGGGGCGTCGTCCTCGTCCATATTGTGCGCCAGGTGGAGGATGCTGGCCATCACGTCATCAGCGGACAACAGGTAGTCTGTGTCGAACGCGTTGATGACGCACTGTTTGGCCTGACCGTGTGGGCCGTTGCTGGAAATACCGCGCAGCATGAGGAGACCGAGGTTGTGGGGGTGAATGGCAGCGGAACCATCGACCATCTGACATGTCTCGTTGTAGTCGTCGAACGTCTGTCTCATGTAGTGGACATAATCACTGAGTGACTGTCCGGGGCGTTGTCTGACCATCAAGTTGTCCAGCAGCGACAATGAGCGAGCAAAGGACCGACTGTCGAGACGTTCACACAGAAGGTCCCACGCTGCCGCTGCGCAGTCAGGACGTGCTGGGGAGACGCACTTCATCGCTTGGTCGGCGCGTGGGTTCGCGCTAGCTGCATGGAGGAGCAGGGTGTAGGCGTAGTGTTGCGCCGGTTCGTCTAACACGACGCCCGAGTCGCGGATGGCCAGCTGTGGGATGAGGTAAGTGGCCTTGATGGAGAGGAAATTAAGGAAGTTCCTCTTCCACTGCTTGAAGTCCGTGGTGGGCCCCATGGTAGGGACCGACATCTTCATGGACCGGTTGAGGGCGTCCTTGTCGAAACCGGTGGCCTCGTGGGCGGCGCGGCCGATGACCACCGGGTCAATGGTGGGGCGACGCCCGCCACGGGTGGTGTGCCCACCTCGCTGTGGAGGATGCGAATGCCAGCCAGGAAAGGGAGGCGGTGGTCCACCGGGGAAGGGAGAAGGTGGGCCGCCGGGGAAAGGAGAGTGGCCGGCCATTGAACGCGGGGGGCCGTACGGGTGCGGGTGGCCACGGGAGGCGGGGACGCGGGGCGGCGGTGCCTCCGGGAAAAAAGGTCCGGGATCCGGGAGGGCATACCCTGCAAGAGGGTACGGAGGGGGTGGTGGTAGGCGTTCCGCGGGTAGGTGAGGCTGTGGGGCGGTGTGCGCATCGTGGCGGCGGAGTGCGACATGGGGGTCGCCAACCGACGCTGCAGCGAAAGCAGCATCGTGAGCCGGCTGCGCGTCCAGCCGAGTGCCGGGAAAGGGAGATGCGTGTGTTGGGGGGTCGGAGGAAAGGAGGTTCAGAGAGTGGTTGTCGCGATGGGGGTCGAGCTGCGCGTCGTGACGACGCACAGCGAAAGAGGGGTCCGCAGGGGCAGCTACAGGACCAGCAGCAACAGCCGCAGCAGCAGCAGCAGACTGAGCGTCCAGGCGGGCGTTTATGAGCGCCATTTGTTGCAGGACGAGTGCGAGGGTAGCAGGGGTGGGACTGACAGAGCTCTGTGGAGAGTCGAGGTCAGGGGAAGCAGGAGGCGAATCAGGTGGGTTGTCGACAGAGCGAGTTTTTGGCGCCATTTCGACACAGGGCGAGAAAAGGAAAAGAGCCGAAAAAACAGGCAGCGGTAAAAACCGCTAGCCGGACGTGTGCCTAACAGCGGTATGCAGAGAGACGGCCTGATGCCCGCCGACCCCTCGGCCTGATGCCCCGGGGTGTCTCAAAGCACCTTTTCTGTGTCCTCCACCCAGTGTGGGGCACAAGTCGGGGCCACGGCCAGTGCAGGTGGGACGATGCGGCGGCGGCTGAGTCGCTACGATAATATATTAATTAAAACAGTAATCTAAGGCTGTCGTGCACTCTGTATATGTATAGTCACCCGATAGTGCGCCCCCCCCCCCGGTCTCCAGCTTGGACCTGTATGCACCCTGTCCACACACGACGAGTGCGTCGGTGTGGGTGGCTGTCTGGCGTCCTCGAGCGGCTGACTTAGGTGGGATGGATGTTTTTTTTTTTTTTTTTTTTTTTTTTTTTTTTTTTTTTTTTTAACGCTGGTTATACTGGCGATACCGCCGACTACAGGATGAAAGTACTAGGTATCTATGAAAACTTGCCTTCTTCGGGAGAGGTGGCGATGGCAGCTCGCCGAACCAAGTTGTCGCGCGTGAGTGACGTGAGGCGGGGGCCCATAACCTGTTAAACCGTGCACACACGATCAGTAAGGAAGGTAACTAACGCATACGTAGTTACAGTCACAATCACGCAAAGGGACAGTCACAGAGACAACCAGCCCGAGGCGTGGTGTCGGGACAACAGAAGTGTTGGAGCAGAAGCCTAGCGACAGCTCTGTACCAGTACAAACAGGTTATCGGTATGTCCGATCTAGACATGTACTAATCATATCTAGAATAGCTTACAGTAGCTATCTGCAACTAATAACTAGAAGGTATTACTTACAACAGTCTCACATCCTTTTTCACCCTCCGCCGCCGTGGGCGCGTCTAGGCGGCCCGTAACATAAGGTGGGCTCTACAACCGTGTACGCACTTGTCGCGTGTACACAATAAGCGCGTTTTCGGCAGCTCAAGAACGCCACCAAGCCGTGCCGCTCCTCAGGCTGCGACCACCCTCCGGCATGTGTATCGTTTTGCCTCGCCCCATGGAGAGGCTCGAGTCCCACATGGCTGGTCGACGGCTAGAGAGCGTCTCGCCATGGTGTTGCCTCCCGTGTGTCCTCCGCCAACTTCAGCGCCCGCCGTCAGCTCGGATCCGCCGGTATCCCTCTCGCCGCTAAAAAACTCAGAGAAATAGGTCCCCTCCTTGAACATGAGAGTATTCAAGGAGCGTCTAGCGCTGACAAGAAATATCGGACTAGCCGAGGGGGGGGGGGGGGGGTCTTGGCACTTGTGTACAAACATTTTTTTAAAGCCCTCCGTACATGGCTTTCCCGAGAGCTCGTGATCCCGCGGATCGTAGTTGGCGGCTCACTCCGCCTAGCGAACTACCGTGTCATGCATGGCACGGCAATAGGGTCAGCATCACCCACTACTAGGAGGTGGGTGTGAGGTGCTACTATGGTTAGGCTAAGTTCGCAACCTTGGACTAATAGTAGAACCTAATCTCTGGATATAATTATACAGTGTAGAGAATTAATAAGATTGTCTTAGGAACGGGGTTTCCGACAATCTGGGTGTGGCGTAATTCTGGTCTGTACCGGTCTGGGTCTCTCCCTCGGCCAGTAAGTCCCCGTCTTAAATATCCACGCCTCAGGTATTCTAGAAACAGCCTTAGAACCTGTAGCTTGTGCTGCCTTCTAATTAAACCAAACTATTACTAGCGATACAGATTATGTGAGATTATCTGTACCGTTTATCTCGCCTTATCGCACAAGCTCTTAGAACTATCCAGAAACGAACTATCAAGAAGAGATACTGCTAGTAACTCTGCACTGTCCGGGGAAAATACGGCGATACAGTGGTACTGCCGTGGTGACAAAAATAAAATAGTCACAGCAGAATATCGCTAACATACAGGTACCATAAAGAGGAAATAAAAATGTCGGATACTAGCTAGCACCCAGCTAAATGGCTAGGATATGACACCCTCCCCTCCCCTCCTGAAGCACCAGCGTCCTCGCTGTGCAGTACTCAGGGTCTTGGTTTCTTGGGGATTCTTGCAGGCCAGCGGTTGCGAAATCTGACGAAGTCAGGGGTCCCAGTAAATTCTCGATAAACATCCGTTCGAAGAAATTCGGAAAAGATGTTTAAGAGATCGACTCCTCGCATGGGTGCCCAAGTGTCCTCGCTAGGTACGTTGAACGGTGACGCCAAACGAGCTTTGAACAAAAGTCAAGTGCCATTGGAGCTATAAGACACATCGAGTATTTGGTCGACTTCAAATCGCTTCGCATCGTGCACAATCGGAATTGGTTGCACATTGTCGGCATGTTTTGTGTCTACATTCCATCTTTCCAGTAGACATGCGTGTACAACATCATGAATCCGTACTCGGGGGGGTAGCTTAATAAGCCGAAATGCAAACGGGGAAATCTCCTCCGTAATTAGAAACGGTCCAGTGTAGTGATCGCGTAGTTTAGAACATGGATGTTGTACAAATCATAGATGTGTCGCCTTGAGCTTATAACATTATCGGCAATTGTAAAAGGTAATGGTAACCGGTGCCGATTTGCGGCTTCTTGCATATTAAGGCTAGGGATCGATGGTATCGTCAATATTTTACAACCGCATTTCGCTGTGATTTCGGGTACATTTCGCATTCGGGGTCTCCGAAATCACCACGAAATACGTCGATATTGTCCGGTTGATATCATCGATCCCCAGCCTTATTGCATATGTGTTTGGGTGCTTTGACGCAGTCGTGGGCAAATCTGTGCATCTCGACTATAATCTTCACTTACTACGGTGAAGTACGGCTGGGCTCGTTGTCTTCAAATGTAGCCGTCGTTGGAGATGTCGGCTCGAATCCCAGTGTTGCCTTAAATGGAGACATAATCGTCGATGTGGAAACCGCTGCGTTGATCGCGAAATCCACGTTGGTTAGGTGTTGAGCCCAGTCGTCGTACAAGGGGTGCACGTAGTATCGTATAACTTGTTCCCATGTCTGACTCACTCGTTAGGTTTGGCCATCTGTGTGAGGATGATAGCTCGTAGAAATATTAAGCTTGGTGCCAACAGCCCTGAATAGGGATTTGCCAAAAGTCGCTCATAAACCGGGGATCTCGATCGGATATTAATTTCCGTGGTAAGCCAAAATGCCGGAAATCAGCGCGGTGCATAACCTTCGCTAATTGCTCCGTTGTAATCGTTTTCGTAATTGGCTCGACAATCGTCCGTTTCGTAAGCATGCAAACGAATACCACCACAACATCATACCCATTGCACTTACGAAGGTCCGTAATAAGGTCAAGCGATACGTGTTCAAAGGGCCAAGTCGGTATCTCGTGCGATTGAAGGAGTCCATAGGGCTTGTGTCGCGATGCTTTGTTACGTTGGCAGGTAACACATTTGCGTACATAGTGTTGTACTATCCGCTTCATGTTAGGCCATCAAAACGTTCGGGTCATTGTTGCGAGTAGTCTAATAATACCATGATGTCCCGCGGTCGGTGCGTCGTGTAGTTCGTACAATACTCTTGATTGCAATGTAGAGACGTTCGGCACACACAATATTGTCCCGTAGGCGTACAAGAGTCCATTTGATTGACGTACCAACCACGCAGGCAGAGATTTCCGGGTAAGCAGGTATTTATCCAAATCATAAGCGATTATGATTTCCGCATGAAGTCCAAAGTCATGATGTAACATGGATTCCAAGGAAAGAATTAGCGGGTGTAACTCGCATTCTGCTTCGTCGTTGGTCCAATCGCGTAACAATTGCAACTTTTGTAATGAATCCTTCATGTAAGATCGGTGAGACATAGCATATGCATGGTTGACTGCTCCCTTCTTGTACACGATGTCCATTTGTCGCTGATAAGGCGCTAAAACTTGTAGCCATCGCACCTATCGAGTAGACAAATCGCGTCGCCGAAAGAAGTGTCGCAACATGTCGTGGTCCGTAATTACCGTAAATCCCGCCGCGCCGTCTAAATAGCAACGGAATTTCAGTGCAGCGTCGCGAACTGCCAGTAGCTCTTGTTCGTGGACATGGTAGTGTACCTCATGCTTGTTCATCTTTCGAGCATGATACGAAACCCTAAACCCTAAATACCTTGGTCTTGTAACAACACAACTCCTACTGCAAATCCAGAAGCATCCGTGTACTGAGTGTTCCTTGCATTAGCAGAAGTGTCAAGAATTACCAGGACTCGTGCACGTACCATCGCGTCTTTAATTTGCTCCAATGCTGACTAGGCTTGAGGGGTCCAGCGAAATTCCGGTGTCTTTTTGGTCAGATCCGTTAATGGGGTTGCTGGGGTTGCGAAATGGTTGATAAACCTCCGGTAATATCCAGCAAGTCCCAGAAATCCACGTACTTCTGTCACAGATTCCGGCCGGGGCCAATTCTGTACGGCCTCCACTTTGTCGGGGTCCATTCGGATCTGTCCAAATTCCACCACATGTCCCAGGAAGTTGACGCTCGATCGTCCAAAGTGACACTTGGAGAGTTTGATGTGCAATTGGTGTCGCTGCAACTCTCGTAACACGAGTCGAATATGCTCGACGTGTTCATCGGCCGTCTTACTATAGATCAGCACGTCGTCCAAATATACCACGCAGAACTTGCCAAGATACGAGGCCAAAACTCGATTCATCATGGCTTGGAATCCAGCTGGTGCGCTACATAGTCCAAAGGGTAGAACGTAGCACTCGAACAATCCGTAATGAGTTCGGAATGCTGTCTTATGTATGTCGCGCTCCTTAAAACGAACTTGGTGATAGCCCTTATAAAGGTCCAGCGTAGTGAAATAATGAGCCCCATATAGCGAGTCGAGTAATTCGTCAATCCGGGGTAACGGTGTACGGTCTTTCCTCGTACGGTCGTTGAGTTTCCTATAGTCTTCACACATACGCAGGGTACCATCCGTCTTGCGTACAAATAAAATCGGGGCACCGTACGGAGATTTAGACGGACGAATCCAACCTTTTGCGAGTAAATATTGTAATTGTACCTGAACATTTGGAGTTCTGCCGTTGACATACAATATGTTTGCTCCTAAGGTGGTTCATCGCACTCCAAATTATCTCCAAGTCGCACTCGCGCGTTCGTGGTAGACCGTCAGGCTCCTTAATAATGTCCGTAAACTCGTTCAGGGAATCTCGT
Organism: Tetraselmis chui; assembly: GCA_026401115.1. Classification (NCBI taxonomy): domain Eukaryota; kingdom Viridiplantae; phylum Chlorophyta; class Chlorodendrophyceae; order Chlorodendrales; family Chlorodendraceae; genus Tetraselmis; species Tetraselmis chui. The sequence continues at coordinate 4,215 of JAPMLY010003573.1, read as the reverse complement.
AACCAAGTCGTCCATTCGGGTCGTTGATCGGTATTGATGTCGTCGACCGCGTCATGTATTTCTCGTAGTCCAATCACAAAGAGGTTTGCTGGTTGTTGTCTAAGCAGCTTTGCCATCGCATCCGCTTCCAAGTGATGTACTACCACATGTACGGTGTACTTGTCGCCAGACACCATAGCTTCGCCAGTTTTACGGTCGCGAATCGTTTTCGTAGATCAATCTATATCTGGGTTGACGGCTTGTAACCAAGGTTGACCGAGGATCATGTCGAATTTATCCAATTCTGTCATAATTGCGTCCAAACGTATGTCAAGGGTCCCTACTTTAAGCACTTCATTCCTTAGTCGCTGGCGAGGCGTAGTTGTACTACCATCTGCCAATTTATCCGGTATTTCTCTCCAGAAACTGTCGGAACGTGATGCTCTCGTACCCACTCACCCTTGCGGAAATTTTCCGAAGCGCCAAAGTCAACCAAAATACGGCATCGATATCCGCATAAGGTGTCTTCCAACATGAACATACTCGTTCCAGACTGGGTCGTGGATACGTGTAGCGTCGCATGAACATTGTCCTCTAGTCGGACGTTCTTGTTCATCCACCCGTCAATCGGTTTTCCAAAAGTCTCGTAACGAAGAGGGAACTGCTGATCTCCACGAACTAGATAACCCGTACGCCGTGCCGAAATTAATTCCTTCCAGATACCCCATATTGCCCGAGAAGTTGACGTAGCGTTCGGTATCGATCCGGGTCGAACGCGAGCGATATACACGTAGCGCTTATTGTGTCTGGAAGACTCCGTCCCTAAAAGGCGTAAAGTGGTTTCGCTCGGCTTAAATCATGGGTAAAAGGCGTAAAGTGAGGCCCGAGTCGGCAGCTCGCGGCAAGTTGCAGGATGAGGTTTCGTCTCCTACAGCGACTTAGGAAGAGACCAAGACAAAAGAAGTACGAAACCCGTTATCTCAAACGACATTGAGGTCAGTCTTTAGGAGCAAGGAATTGAGCGATTGGATGATGAATAGGGAGTCTTTCGTGAAGTACTCTTAGACCTACGGACCTTTCGACTTAGATTGGGCTAGCGATAATGACCCCTTAATTCTCAAGTGGCGGAGGATTTTTGCTGTCCGGCGCGCCCATTTCAGGAGAGAGATTCAAAGAAGTACCGGAGAATTTGGCTAAATTCGCCATTGAATGAATTAGAAGATATTTGGGCCACTATTTGCCGAGTAATTTGCTTCACCCCCACCTGAGAGCGGTTATAGTGGTTCCAAAATGGAGGACAAACCCATGGTTCAAACCCATGGTACTAAGATACAGGTACCATTTACAGGAAATAAATAATGTCAAAAACTGGCTTTGAGCTAAATGGGCTAGGATATGACATTGGGGGGGAGTGCCGACGGGCATGCGAGTGCAGCTCCCTCCGGGGCCGCCGGCGGGCGCCATGAAAAGGAAAATGTGTTACAACAATTGCCTCTATGTTATCAATTTGTACCCATGGGCTTCTTTTTGTGGATCTACCACATCGGAAATCAAAGCCTCGGGGGGTGATGGGCACAAACATGAAATAAATTACCTCCGTACGTGGCTATTTTTGCGGCGGCGGATGAAGATAATCTCCACCTACAAACCGTGCTCCTCCGCCTGCGGTTACCCCCCCCCCCCCCCCACCCCTCCCCGGTAGCTCGACTTCAACAACCTTGGGCAACAATTAGTTAGTGAGCGCCATGATATCGTAATCCTTCGCAGTTGGTCGTTGTCCAACTCAAACGCCATAGGTCCGCCCGAACATGCACCCTCCTCGTGCTCGCCAAAAAACAGCGGAGTCCACCGCGGCACCATGTACCCATTCATTTTACACGATTGTCGGAAGCACCGCAAACTCTCGCTAACCGTGCAATGCCGTTAGAGGAGTGCCGAACCACCGCCGCATCTGCAGCAATGTAAATCTCGGGAAGCTATGTACGAAAGACTCTTTGAAATAGTGCTTGAAACAGCGACAAGGTCCCCACTCGGTCCTCCATTATGGTTTCACGTTGCTCAATATCCATTGAAAAGTAGCAACGGTTGATGGTCGAGATCATAAGGCACGAGTCTTCCGTTAGTTTTCAAGAACACAAATAGAGGGTGCTTCAAAAGTGATCGACTGTTCCAACACTTGCGTGTGCAAGTCCGCCGTGTCGTCGCCGCAAAGGCGATTTTACCCCCCGACGCACCTCATCCCAACTTATCTCAAGTCGGCAGCTCAAGAACACGGAGACTATGTAACAATGACCTTCCAAATGGCTATGATGGTGCATGACATAGCTCCACACTTCCACACTAGTATGTCACTGCAAAATAACATTTTCATTGTGTCCATCGTCGGATGCATAGGTCTCACCTCCGATTCCGATCCGCACCCAAGTCATGACTCGACCCTCTGGCTCTCAACTGACCACCGAGTACTTTACAGCTCTCAACGCTTTTACTACACAGCTCTCAACGCTGTGCCTTCATGCCGACCCCATGATGGTGCTTGGAGTAAAATAGACAAAGCAACGGAACTTCCTCTCACAAAGGCGGGCGTATGCGTAAGCATGTAGAGTCCATAATCTAGAGTTGCGAGGCGAGTGCTTTACATAAACCCAAGGAAACTGAGCCACCATGCCACCTATCCCACCCCGCCTCGAAGTATGCCAAGCATATATCAAGAATACTTGTATATAGGTGTTTCAAGGTCCACAATATTGAAGCAAGAGTAATGCAAACATGGATGCTCAAACACTTCCCATGGGGTCGCTCCTCCGCTGACATCAATCTCGGAGAAACAGTCAAAATACAACGTTAAACATCACACAATGCGCCATGACAATCCGTATGCACGCCATCAGCATAATAGCGCGCGGTGGGAGAGGAGAGGAGAGGTGAGGTGGGGTGAGGTACGGGCCAAGGGATAATGCGGTGAAATTTATTGGTCTCCACTACACCTCACTCCGGCTTCTTGGCAGTGATGAGGTTGAATTTGATCAGACCGATCGTGAAGCCGCGAGCCATGAGGGGCATCACCAAGGCGCCCTTGATGGTGGTCCAGCCCGCGCCAAGGAGACCCAGCATGCCCTTTCCTGTACTCGCGACAAAGAATACCACCAAACAGAGACAGGAGCAGCGCTTTCAGCTCATGAGGTACTCGTGGGCTAGTTGGTGAGAGGGGAGAGGGGCGCCGCCTGCGTACCTGTCAGTGCGGTCTGGATGACTTTCCCCCAGAAGGGCTCCACGTATTTGGTCCAATCAGCGGTGCGGATGTCCACGAGCCCGGCATCCTTTGCGATCTCGGCGTAGTCAGCGATGGAGCACCATTTTGGGAGGTAGTAGGCCTCGCATATTCTGCAGCAAGCGTCGCAATGCCGCAGTAAACAGAGCCAGAACAACAGCTGTGCGTGAGCTGCCGGGCGGTCTCAAGGGGAGGGAAAAGGTCAGGCCACAAGGGTGGGTGGGAGCGCACCTATCCAGCAACGCCTGCTCAGAATCCGAGAGAGTTGGGTTTTCGGGCGTCAGCTCGCGGTGGCACCATGTCACTATGAGCACACGGCCTCCAGGGGTAGCAACACGCGCAAGCTCGGCCACAAACTTCCTGCATCCGTGCACAATGGTTTAGAGAGGTGGTGATGATGATGGTGATGGTGATTTCATGAGTGGTTGGTTTGTAGGGGACCTTTTGTCAGGCATGTGCTCTCCGCTCTCCATCGACCAGCAGAGGTCAAAGCTGCTGTCCTCGAAGGGCATATCAAGCGCGTCAGCCACCTGAAAGCTGGCCTCCACGCCCTCCTCCTCCCTCGTTATCTCACTCGCGCGCTGCGCCTGAAACGGACTGAGCGTGACGCCGCAAGCGCTCGCGCCGAACTTGCGCGCGATATACCTGCTGCTGCCCCCAAGCCCACACCCCACGTCTACCATTCTCCCTACTTCTGTCACCCCCGCCCACTTCAAGCTCTCGTCGATCATATCCACCTGCGCCTGACGGTTGCTCTTCTCCGTCTTCCCCGGCTCGTAATACCCTACCAAAACCCCGAAAACCCCGCGACACCGCCGTGGCACCCCGCACAAGTCACCACCCGGCGCATTGTAACGAAACGCACCGGAACACGCACACAGCTTCCATAAGCTATAAAGTCAGGTTTGGCGGCGGCCCTTACCGTGGTGCAGGTGGTCGCCCCACATATTTTCCCATAATCCCGT
>JAPMLY010003572.1:0-14361 GCA_026401115.1 Tetraselmis chui | reverse complement strand
CGTCTCCTACAGCGACTCAGGAAGAGACCAGAACAGAAGAAGTACGAGACCCGTTACCTCAAACGACATTGAGGCCAGTCTTTAGGAGCAAGGACTTTAGCGACTGGATGATGAATAGGGAGTATTTCCTGAAGTACTCTCAGACCTACGGACCTTTCGACTTAGATGGAGCTAGCGATAATGACGGCCTTAATTCTCAAGTGGCGGAGGATTTTTGCTGTCCGGCGCGCCCATTTCAGGAGAGAGATTTACAGAAGTACCGGAGAATTTGGCTAAATGCGCCATTTAATGAATTAGAAGATTTTTTGGGCCATTATTTGCGGAGTAAACTGCTTCATCCCCATCTGAGAGCGGTTATAGTGGTTCCAAAATGGAGGGCAAAACCATGGTTCAAGTTGCTGCGATATTTCCGACTTGTCGACGAGCTGGCGGCGAAAGAACATGTGTTTACCTGCCCTACGAACGACGGAATAGAAGGAAGAAGGCAAGATGTTGGACCGACAAGATGGACGACGCAAGTCTACGTCGACGACACCGATCGAGTTCGATTTCTGCCTCAGAACCTACAGAATCCCCCGAAGACCTACTGGACTCACTCGACGACTCTTGTTACCGATGGCCGACGAGTGTTACTAGCGAAAGAGGACACTGGCATGGTCTGGTTTCCTGGTGGCAAACAAGAGATTGAAGACGCGACCCCGGAATACACAGCAATGCGAGCTCTTACGGAGACAACTGGATTTAAGGTGAGCGAAACAAATTTACGCCTTTTAGGGACGGAGTCTTCCGGACAGAATAAGCGCTACGTGTATATCGCTCGCGTTCGACCCGGATCGATACCGGACGCTACGTCAACTTCTTAGGCAGTATGGGCTACCTTGAAGGAATTAATTTCGGCACGGCGTACGGGTTATCTAGTCCGTGGAGATCAGCAATTCCCTCTTCGTTACGAGAATTTTGGGAAACCGATCGACGGGTGGATGAACAAGAACGTCCGACTAGAAGACAGTGTTCCTGCGACGCTACATGTATCCACAACCCAGTCTGGAACAAGTCTGTTAGTGTTGGGAGGCACCTTACGCGGACATCGATGCCGTATTTTGGTTGACTCTGGCGCTTCGGAAAATTTCTGCAAGACTGAGTGGGTACGGGAGCATCACATCCCGACGGTTACTGGAGAGAAATACCGGATAAAATTGGCAGATGGTAGTACAACTACGACTCGCGAGCGACTACGGAATGAAGTGCTCACAGTAGGGACCCTGGACATACGTCTAGACGCAATTACGACATAACTGGATAAATTCGACATCATCCTCGGTCAACCTTGGTTACAAGCCGTCAACCCGGATATAGATTGGTCTACTAAAACGATTCGCGACCGTAAAACTGGCGAAGCTATGGTGTCTGGCGACGAGTACACCGTACCCGTGACAGTACATCACTTGGAGGCGGATGCGATGGCAAAGCTGCTTAGGCAACAACCAGCAGACCTCTTCGTGATTGGACTACGAGAAGTACAAGACGCGGTCGACGACATCAATACTGATCAACAACCTGAGTGGACGACTTCGTTACGAGATTCCCTGAATGAGTTTACGGACATCATCAAGGAGCCTGACGGTCTACCGCCAACTCGCGAGTGCGACTTTGAAATTAATTTGGAGTGCGATAAACCACCTAAGGAGCGAACGTACCGTATGTCACCAACAGAACTCCGGGAGGTTCAAGTACAGTTGCAAGACTTACTCGCAAAAGGCTGGATTCGTCCGTCTAAATCTCCGTACGGTGCCCCAATTTTATTTGTACGCAAGAAGGATGGTACCATGCGTATGTGCGTAGACTATCGGAATCTCAACGACCTTACGAGGAAAGACCGAACACCGTTACCCCGGATTGATGAGTTACTCGACTCGCTATATGGGGCTCACTATTTCAGCACGTTGGACCTGTATAAAGGCTATCATCAAGTTCGAGTCAAGGAGCGCGACATACATAAGACAGCATTCCGAACTCATTACGGATTGTTCGAGTACTGCGTTCTACCCTTCGGACTTTGTAATGCCCCAGCTGGATTCCAAGCGATGATGAATCGAGTTTTGGCCCCGTATCTTGGCAAGTTCTGCGTGGTATATTTTGACGACGTGTTGATCTACAGTAAGACGGCCGACGAACACCTCGAGCATATTCGACTCGTGTTACGAGAGCTGCAGCGACACCAGTTGCATATCAAACTCTCTAAGTGTTACTTCGGACGATCGAGCGTCAATTTCCTTGGGCATGTGGTGGAAGCTGGACAGATCCGAATGGACCCCGACAAGGTTGAGGCAGTACAGAATTGGCCCCGACCGAAATCTGTGACTGAAGTACGTGGATTTCTGGGATTTCATACCCCCCGACCAACACACCGGCAACCCCACCCCTACCCTATTCGGCACACGCTGGATGGTCGACATATACCTCGTCGCCAACCCCCTCGCACTCTCCACCCTCCCGTCACCCACAGCCATGACCGCACTTCACAACAATCTCGAATCTATCTACGACACTCACCTCCCCAACCCCGCCATCACCCCCCTCCTCGCATCCACGCTCTTCAACACCTACTCACCCCACTCAGCCCTAAACTCCACCCCGGCCCCCATCCCCTCCATTGGCCCCAAGGACACATACCGCGTCCTAGGGGTAGAACTGAACACCTCCCTCAACTTCACCAAACATTGGCAAGAACTCAAACGTACCACTGCATCCCTCATCACCACCCTTTCCACCTCCCCACTAACACAATCCCGCAGAATCAGGGTCATCCGTGGACTCCTCATCGGAAAGCATTTCACCCTCCAGCTCGGCCTCTTCACCGACTCCCAACTCGACACTCTCGAAGGACAAATCTGCCGCGCACTCCGCTCCGCCGTCTCCTCGGTACGTAACCTTCCCCGCACCGCCCTTCACCGCCCTACCTCAGACCTAGGATACGGCCTCCCCTCCCTCAAAGCCCACGCCGCACAACTCACAGTTTGCCACCTACATAAAATCATGAACAACTCAGGCTACAGAGGCCACATGGCCCGCGCACACATACGCACCCTATCCACCACGTACTCCCACTGGCCCTCGGAATCCATCATGTCAACATGTTACACCCCACCTACACTAAAGTGCTTAGTCAGAGCCCAACGCGATGCGGGCACCCTATTCCACAACATCCCTCCACTCTCCCTCACCAACCCTATCGCCTCCACAATCCGCGCCCACTTCACCACTCAAGACAACGCCCTTCTCGCCTCACTCCGGGACAAAGCCACACACATCACCGACCCTCACACGTATAAACAAGCCTACTGCGATTTCTCTCCCCGCAAAACACACGCCTCCCTCCTACCCCGCCTCACTCCCCTCTGGAAAAGTAACATCACCTCGTGGCCACAAGTCATCCTCAGAGCCACCTCATCCTCCTTCATCCTCAAATCATGCAAATCCATCACCACACTCGCGGGGTAGGAGGGCAAGTGCTTCATTTGCCACAAGAAGGGACACATCGCTATCGACTGCCCAGACAGAAAGAACAAAAAGAACGACAGAACGAAGAAATCCCGGCCGGGAAAGTGAGACCTGAGTCGGCAGCTCGCGGCAAGCTGCAGGATGAGGTTTCGTCTCCTACAGCGACTCAGGAAGAGACCAGAACAGAAGAAGTACGAGACCCGTTACCTCAAACGACATTGAGGCCAGTCTTTAGGAGCAAGGACTTTAGCGACTGGATGATGAATAGGGAGTATTTCCTGAAGTACTCTCAGACCTACGGACCTTTCGACTTAGATGGAGCTAGCGATAATGACGGCCTTAATTCTCAAGTGGCGGAGGATTTTTGCTGTCCGGCGCGCCCATTTCAGGAGAGAGATTTACAGAAGTACCGGAGAATTTGGCTAAATGCGCCATTTAATGAATTAGAAGATTTTTTGGGCCATTATTTGCGGAGTAAACTGCTTCATCCCCATCTGAGAGCGGTTATAGTGGTTCCAAAATGGAGGGCAAAACCATGGTTCAAGTTGCTGCGATATTTCCGACTTGTCGACGAGCTGGCGGCGAAAGAACATGTGTTTACCTGCCCTACGAACGACGGAATAGAAGGAAGAAGGCAAGATGTTGGACCGACAAGATGGACGACGCAAGTCTACGTCGACGACACCGATCGAGTTCGATTTCTGCCTCAGAACCTACAGAATCCCCCGAAGACCTACTGGACTCACTCGACGACTCTTGTTACCGATGGCCGACGAGTGTTACTAGCGAAAGAGGACACTGGCATGGTCTGGTTTCCTGGTGGCAAACAAGAGATTGAAGACGCGACCCCGGAATACACAGCAATGCGAGCTCTTACGGAGACAACTGGATTTAAGGTGAGCGAAACAAATTTACGCCTTTTAGGGACGGAGTCTTCCGGACAGAATAAGCGCTACGTGTATATCGCTCGCGTTCGACCCGGATCGATACCGGACGCTACGTCAACTTCTTAGGCAGTATGGGCTACCTTGAAGGAATTAATTTCGGCACGGCGTACGGGTTATCTAGTCCGTGGAGATCAGCAATTCCCTCTTCGTTACGAGAATTTTGGGAAACCGATCGACGGGTGGATGAACAAGAACGTCCGACTAGAAGACAGTGTTCCTGCGACGCTACATGTATCCACAACCCAGTCTGGAACAAGTCTGTTAGTGTTGGGAGGCACCTTACGCGGACATCGATGCCGTATTTTGGTTGACTCTGGCGCTTCGGAAAATTTCTGCAAGACTGAGTGGGTACGGGAGCATCACATCCCGACGGTTACTGGAGAGAAATACCGGATAAAATTGGCAGATGGTAGTACAACTACGACTCGCGAGCGACTACGGAATGAAGTGCTCACAGTAGGGACCCTGGACATACGTCTAGACGCAATTACGACATAACTGGATAAATTCGACATCATCCTCGGTCAACCTTGGTTACAAGCCGTCAACCCGGATATAGATTGGTCTACTAAAACGATTCGCGACCGTAAAACTGGCGAAGCTATGGTGTCTGGCGACGAGTACACCGTACCCGTGACAGTACATCACTTGGAGGCGGATGCGATGGCAAAGCTGCTTAGGCAACAACCAGCAGACCTCTTCGTGATTGGACTACGAGAAGTACAAGACGCGGTCGACGACATCAATACTGATCAACAACCTGAGTGGACGACTTCGTTACGAGATTCCCTGAATGAGTTTACGGACATCATCAAGGAGCCTGACGGTCTACCGCCAACTCGCGAGTGCGACTTTGAAATTAATTTGGAGTGCGATAAACCACCTAAGGAGCGAACGTACCGTATGTCACCAACAGAACTCCGGGAGGTTCAAGTACAGTTGCAAGACTTACTCGCAAAAGGCTGGATTCGTCCGTCTAAATCTCCGTACGGTGCCCCAATTTTATTTGTACGCAAGAAGGATGGTACCATGCGTATGTGCGTAGACTATCGGAATCTCAACGACCTTACGAGGAAAGACCGAACACCGTTACCCCGGATTGATGAGTTACTCGACTCGCTATATGGGGCTCACTATTTCAGCACGTTGGACCTGTATAAAGGCTATCATCAAGTTCGAGTCAAGGAGCGCGACATACATAAGACAGCATTCCGAACTCATTACGGATTGTTCGAGTACTGCGTTCTACCCTTCGGACTTTGTAATGCCCCAGCTGGATTCCAAGCGATGATGAATCGAGTTTTGGCCCCGTATCTTGGCAAGTTCTGCGTGGTATATTTTGACGACGTGTTGATCTACAGTAAGACGGCCGACGAACACCTCGAGCATATTCGACTCGTGTTACGAGAGCTGCAGCGACACCAGTTGCATATCAAACTCTCTAAGTGTTACTTCGGACGATCGAGCGTCAATTTCCTTGGGCATGTGGTGGAAGCTGGACAGATCCGAATGGACCCCGACAAGGTTGAGGCAGTACAGAATTGGCCCCGACCGAAATCTGTGACTGAAGTACGTGGATTTCTGGGATTTCATACCCCCCGACCAACACACCGGCAACCCCACCCCTACCCTATTCGGCACACGCTGGATGGTCGACATATACCTCGTCGCCAACCCCCTCGCACTCTCCACCCTCCCGTCACCCACAGCCATGACCGCACTTCACAACAATCTCGAATCTATCTACGACACTCACCTCCCCAACCCCGCCAACACTACCCTCCTCGCATCCCGCCTGCAAACTCAGTTCATCACCCTAAACTCCACCCGGCCCCCATCCCCTCCATTGGCCCCAAGGACACATACCGCGTCCTAGGGGTAGAACTGAACACCTCCCTCAACTTCACCAAACATTGGCAAGAACTCAAACGTACCACTGCATCCCTCATCACCACCCTTTCCACCTCCCCACTAACACAATCCCGCAGAATCAGGGTCATCCGTGGACTCCTCATCGGAAAGCATTTCACCCTCCAGCTCGGCCTCTTCACCGACTCCCAACTCGACACTCTCGAAGGACAAATCTGCCGCGCACTCCGCTCCGCCGTCTCCTCGGTACGTAACCTTCCCCGCACCGCCCTTCACCGCCCTACCTCAGACCTAGGATACGGCCTCCCCTCCCTCAAAGCCCACGCCGCACAACTCACAGTTTGCCACCTACATAAAATCATGAACAACTCAGGCTACAGAGGCCACATGGCCCGCGCACACATACGCACCCTATCCACCACGTACTCCCACTGGCCCTCGGAATCCATCATGTCAACATGTTACACCCCACCTACACTAAAGTGCTTAGTCAGAGCCCAACGCGATGCGGGCACCCTATTCCACAACATCCCTCCACTCTCCCTCACCAACCCTATCGCCTCCACAATCCGCGCCCACTTCACCACTCAAGACAACGCCCTTCTCGCCTCACTCCGGGACAAAGCCACACACATCACCGACCCTCACACGTATAAACAAGCCTACTGCGATTTCTCTCCCCGCAAAACACACGCCTCCCTCCTACCCCGCGAGTGTGGTGATGGATTTGCATGATTTGAGGATGAAGGAGGATGAGGTGGCTCTGAGGATGACTTGTGGCCACGAGGTGATGTTACTTTTCCAGAGGGGAGTGAGGCGGGGTAGGAGGGAGGCGTGTGTTTTGCGGGGAGAGAAATCGCAGTAGGCTTGTTTATACGTGTGAGGGTCGGTGATGTGTGTGGCTTTGTCCCGGAGTGAGGCGAGAAGGGCGTTGTCTTGAGTGGTGAAGTGGGCGCGGATTGTGGAGGCGATAGGGTTGGTGAGGGAGAGTGGAGGGATGTTGTGGAATAGGGTGCCCGCATCGCGTTGGGCTCTGACTAAGCACTTTAGTGTAGGTGGGGTGTAACATGTTGACATGATGGATTCCGAGGGCCAGTGGGAGTACGTGGTGGATAGGGTGCGTATGTGTGCGCGGGCCATGTGGCCTCTGTAGCCTGAGTTGTTCATGATTTTATGTAGGTGGCAAACTGTGAGTTGTGCGGCGTGGGCTTTGAGGGAGGGGAGGCCGTATCCTAGGTCTGAGGTAGGGCGGTGAAGGGCGGTGCGGGGAAGGTTACGTACCGAGGAGACGGCGGAGCGGAAGTGCGCGGCAGATTTGTCCTTCGAGAGTGTCGAGTTGGGAGTCGGTGAAGAGGCCGAGCTGGAGGGTGAAATGCTTTCCGATGAGGAGTCCACGGATGACCCTGATTCTGCGGGATTGTGTTAGTGGGGAGGTGGAAAGGGTGGTGATGAGGGATGCAGTGGTACGTTTGAGTTCTTGCCAATGTTTGGTGAAGTTGAGGGAGGTGTTCAGTTCTACCCCTAGGACGCGGTATGTGTCCTTGGGGCCAATGGAGGGGATGGGGGCCGGGGTGGAGTTTAGGGTGATGAACTGAGTTTGCAGGCGGGATGCGAGGAGGGTAGTGTTGGCGGGGTTGGGGAGGTGAGTGTCGTAGATAGATTCGAGATTGTTGTGAAGTGCGGTCATGGCTGTGGGTGACGGGAGGGTGGAGAGTGCGAGGGGGTTGGCGACGAGGTATATGTCGACCATCCAGCGTGTGCCGAATAGGGTAGGGGTGGGGTTGCCGGGGTGTGTTGGTCGGGGGGTATGAAATCCCAGAAATCCACGTACTTCAGTCACAGATTTCGGTCGGGGCCAATTCTGTACTGCCTCAACCTTGTCGGGGTCCATTCGGATCTGTCCAGCTTCCACCACATGCCCAAGGAAATTGACGCTCGATCGTCCGAAGTAACACTTAGAGAGTTTGATATGCAACTGGTGTCGCTGCAGCTCTCGTAACACGAGTCGAATATGCTCGAGGTGTTCGTCGGCCGTCTTACTGTAGATCAACACGTCGTCAAAATAATAAAATCGGGGCACCGTACGGAGATTTAGACGGACGAATCCAGCCTTTTGCGAGTAAGTCTTGCAACTGTACTTGAACCTCCCGGAGTTCTGCTGGTGACATACGGTACGTTCGCTCCTTAGGTGGTTCATCGCACTCCAAATTAATTTCAAAGTCGCACTCGCGAGTTGGCGGTAGACCGTCAGGCTCCTTGATGATGTCCGTAAACTCATTCAGGGAATCTCGTAACGAAGTCGTCCACTCAGGTTGTTGATCAGTGTTGATGTCGTCGACCGCGTCTTGTACTTCTCGTAGTCCAATCACGAAGAGGTCTGCTGGTTGTTGTCTAAGCAGCTTTGCCATCGCATCCGCCTCCAAGTGATGTACTGTCACAGGTACGGTGTACTCGTCGCCAGACACCATAGCTTCGCCAGTTTTACGGTCGCGAATCGTTTTAGTAGACCAATCTATATCCGGGTTGACGGCTTGTAACCAAGGTTGACCGAGGATGATGTCGAATTTATCCAGTTCTGTCGTAATTGCGTCCAGACGTATGTCCAGGGTCCCTACTGTGAGCACTTCATTCCGTAGTCGCTGGCGAGTCGTAGTTGTACTACCATCTGCCAATTTTATCCGGTATTTCTCTCCAGTAACCGTCGGGATGTGATGCTCCCGTACCCACTCAGCCTTGCAGAAATTTTCCGAAGCGCCAGAGTCAACCAAAATACGGCATCGATGTCCGCGTAAGGTGCCTCCCAACACTAACAGACTTGTTCCAGACTGGGTTGTGGATACATGTAGCGTCGCAGGAACACTGTCTTCTAGTCGGACGTTCTTGTTCATCCACCCGTCGATCGGTTTCCCAAAAGTCTCGTAACGAAGAGGGAACTGCTGATCTCCACGGACTAGATAACCCGTACGCCGTGCCGAAATTAATTCCTTCCAGGTAGCCCATACTGCCTGAGAAGTTGACGTAGCGTCCGGTATCGATCCGGGTCGAACGCGAGCGATATACACGTAGCGCTTATTCTGTCCGGAAGACTCCGTCCCTAAAAGGCGTAAATTTGTTTCGCTCACCTTAAATCCAGTTGTCTCCGTAAGAGCTCGCACTGCTGTGTATTCCGGGGTCGCGTCTTCAATCTCCTGTTTGCCACCAGGAAACCAGACCATGCCAGTGTCCTCTTTCGCTAGTAACACTCGTCGGCCATCGGTAACAAGAGTCGTCGAGTGAGTCCAGTAGGTCTTCGGGGGATTCTGTAGGTTCTGAGGCAGAAATCGAACTCGATCGGTGTCGTCGACGTAGACTTGCGTCGTCCATCTTGTCGGTCCAACATCTTGCCTTCTTCCTTCTATTCCGTCGTTCGTAGGGCAGGTAAACACATGTTCTTTCGCCGCCAGCTCGTCGACAAGTCGGAAATTTCGCAGCAGCTTGAACCATGGTTTTGCCCTCCATTTTGGAACCACTATAACCGCTCTCAGATGGGGATGAAGCAGTTTACTCCGCAAATAATGGCCCAAAAAATCTTCTAATTCATTAAATGGCGCATTTAGCCAAATTCTCCGGTACTTCTGTAAATCTCTCTCCTGAAATGGGCGCGCCGGACAGCAAAAATCCTCCGCCACTTGAGAATTAAGGCCGTCATTATCGCTAGCTCCATCTAAGTCGAAAGGTCCGTAGGTCTGAGAGTACTTCAGGAAATACTCCCTATTCATCATCCAGTCGCTAAAGTCCTTGCTCCTAAAGACTGGCCTCAATGTCGTTTGAGGTAACGGGTCTCGTACTTCTTCTGTTCTGGTCTCTTCCTGAGTCGCTGTAGGAGACGAAACCTCATCCTGCAGCTTGCCGCGAGCTGCCGACTCAGGTCTCACTTTCCCGGCCGGGATTTCTTCGTTCTGTCGTTCTTCTTGTTCTTTCTGTCTGGGCAGTCGATAGCGATGTGTCCCTTCTTGTGGCAAATGAAGCACTTGCCCTCCTTCTTAAATCTGTCGACCTCCTCTTGAGTGAGGCGTCTAATCTCGTACAGCTCCCGCGGCTTTTCTTCGGTCGCGCCATGCGAATCTTCCTCCGACTCACTGTCGATCTCCTCCGCTGCCTCTGAAAAGTCGCTGTCTTCTTCGATGGCGTTCAGTCGGCCTGTCGAGCGTTGGGTCGTCTCAATCTTGGTCTCCGCTGCCTCCGCTCGCAGAGCTGCTTGAATCGCCTCGTGTAGGGTCTTAGGGTTTTTCAGGGCAACCTCCTTATGAATCGAGGGTCTCAAACCGCGCTGGAAATCATGTACGTTATCTTCTTCGTGACGGTGAGGAAGCTCCAATAATTGTTCTCGAAAATAGTTCGCATACTTCAGGACCGTGGTTTTCTGTCGCGCTTTGTCCAAATTCAATCTCGCTTGTTCCGCCGGTGTTCTTCCGCAGAATTCCTGAATTAAGGATTTCTCCATCTCAGAAACTCCGGAAAATCCTCCACCGACTTCATCTCCAAATTTGGAGTGCGATAAACCACCTAAGGAGCGAACGTACCGTATGTCACCAACAGAACTCCGGGAGGTTCAAGTACAGTTGCAAGACTTACTCGCAAAAGGCTGGATTCGTCCGTCTAAATCTCCGTACGGTGCCCCAATTTTATTTGTACGCAAGAAGGATGGTACCATGCGTATGTGCGTAGACTATCGGAATCTCAACGACCTTACGAGGAAAGACCGAACACCGTTACCCCGGATTGATGAGTTACTCGACTCGCTATATGGGGCTCACTATTTCAGCACGTTGGACCTGTATAAAGGCTATCATCAAGTTCGAGTCAAGGAGCGCGACATACATAAGACAGCATTCCGAACTCATTACGGATTGTTCGAGTACTGCGTTCTACCCTTCGGACTTTGTAATGCCCCAGCTGGATTCCAAGCGATGATGAATCGAGTTTTGGCCCCGTATCTTGGCAAGTTCTGCGTGGTATATTTTGACGACGTGTTGATCTACAGTAAGACGGCCGACGAACACCTCGAGCATATTCGACTCGTGTTACGAGAGCTGCAGCGACACCAGTTGCATATCAAACTCTCTAAGTGTTACTTCGGACGATCGAGCGTCAATTTCCTTGGGCATGTGGTGGAAGCTGGACAGATCCGAATGGACCCCGACAAGGTTGAGGCAGTACAGAATTGGCCCCGACCGAAATCTGTGACTGAAGTACGTGGATTTCTGGGATTTCATACCCCCCGACCAACACACCGGCAACCCCACCCCTACCCTATTCGGCACACGCTGGATGGTCGACATATACCTCGTCGCCAACCCCCTCGCACTCTCCACCCTCCCGTCACCCACAGCCATGACCGCACTTCACAACAATCTCGAATCTATCTACGACACTCACCTCCCCAACCCCGCCATCACCCCCCTCCTCCCCACCTCTTCAACACCTACTCACCCCACTCAGCAGGCATATACCACCTCCCCCCAAACCCAACTCACCCCATCACATACCCCCTGTCGGAACGCATGCTACTTACATACCCCCCCACCAGAGGTACTCTTGCTGGATATTACCGGAGGTTTATCAACCAATTCGCAACCCTAGCAACCCCATTAACGGACCTGACCAAGAAGACACCGGAATATCGCTGGACTCCTCAAGCCGAGTCAGCATTCGAGCAAATTAAAGACGCGATGGTACGTGCACCAGTACTGGTAATTCCTGACACTTCTCCTAATGCAAGGTACACACTGTACACAGATGCGTCTGGATTTGCAGTAGGAGCTGTGTTGTTACAAGACCAAGGTATTGGATTACAACCTGTTGCGTACCATGCTCGAAGGATGAACAAGCATGAGGTACACTATCCTGTCCACGAACAAGAGCTACTGGCAGTTCGCGACGCTCTACTGAAGTTCCGTTGCTACTTAGATGGCGCGGCGGGATTTACAGTAATTACGGACCACGACACGTTGCGACACTTCTTTCGGCAGCGCGATTTGTCTACTCGACAGGTGCGATGGCTTCAAGTTCTAGCACCTTACCAGCGACAGATGGACATCGTATACAAGAAGGGAGGAGTCAACCAGGCAGACGCTCTGTCTCGCCGACCTGACCTTAAGGACTCATTACAGAAGCTGCAACTGTTACGCGATTGGACCAACGACGAAGCAGAATGCGAGTTACACGCGCAGATTTTTTCCCTTGAATCCCGGTTACACCATGACTCTGGACTTCATGCGGAAATCAAAAGCGCTTACGATTCGGACAAATATCTGCTTACCCGGAAATCTCTGCCTACCTGGATGGTACGTCAATCTAATGGACTCTTGTACGCCTACGGAACAAGACTGTATGTTCCGAACGTCTCTACATTGCGATCAAGAGTACTGTACGAACTACACGACGCACCGACCGCGGGACACCATGGTATTATTCGACTATTGGCAGCAGTGACCCGGACGTTTTGGTGGCCCAACATGAAGCGGACAGTACAACACTATGTACGCAACTGTGTTACCTGTCAACGCAACAAGGCAGCGCGACACAAGCCTTATGGACTCCTTCAATCGCATGAGGTACCGACCAGGCCCTTTGAGCATGTATCGCTTGACCTGATTACGGACCTTCCTGAGTGCGATGGGTATGATGCTGTGGTGGTATTCGTCTGTATGCTTACGAAACGGACGATTGTCGAGCCAATTACGAAAACGATTACAGCGGAACAATTAGCAAGAGTTATGCACCGCGATGGTTTTCGGCATTTTGGCTTACCACGGAAATTAATATCCGATCGAGATCCCCGGTTTATGAGCGACTTCAGGCAAACCCTATTTAGGGCTGTTGGCACCAAGCTTAATATCTCTACGAGCTATCACCCCCAGACAGATGGCCAAACTGAACGAGTAAACCAGACATGGGAGGAAGTCATACGATGCTATGTGCACCCCTTGCACGACGACTGGGTTCAACACCTTACCAACGTGGAGTTCGCGATCAACGCAGCGGTTTCTACGTCAACGACTATGTCTCCATTTAAGGCGACGCTAGGATTCGAGCCGACATCTCCAACGACGGCTACATTTGAAGATAACGAGCCTAACCGTACTTTACCGGAGCAAGTGAAGATTCTGGTCGAGATGCACAGATTTGCCCACGACTGCGTCAAAGCAGCCCAGGCACACATGCAAGACGCTGCAAATCGGCACCGGTTACCAGTACCTTTTACAATTGGCGACAAGGTTAAGCTCAAGGCGACAAATCTACGGTTTGTACAACAGCCATGTTCTAAACTACGCGACCGCTACATTGGACCGTTTCTCATTACGGAGGAAGTTTCCCCGGTTGCATTTCGGCTTAAGCTACCCCCTGGAGTACGGATTCACGATGTTGTACACGCCAGTCTACTGGAAAGATGGAATTCAGAACCAGAACAGGCCAACAGTGCGCAGCCAATTCCGATTGTGCACGATGCGAAGCGATTTGAAGTCGACAAAATACTCGACGTGGCTTTTAACTCCAATGGCACCGGACTTTTGTTTAAGGTCCGCTGGGCAGCACCGTTCAACGTACCTAGCGAGGACACTTGGGAACCCATGCGAGGAGTCAACCACTTAAACATCTTTTCCGAATTTCTTCGAACGGATGTTTATCGAGAATTTTCTGGCAACCCTGACTTTGTCAGATTTCGCAATCGCTGGCCTGCAAGAACCCCCAAGAGACCAAGACCTTGAGTACTGCACAGCGAGGACGCTGGTGCTTAAGGAGGGGAGAGTGTCATATCCTAGCCATTTACCTAAGTGCTAGTATCTGACATTACTTATTTCCTCTAAATGGTACCTGTATCTTAGCGATATTCAGTGACTCTTTTATTGTCATCACGGCAGTACAAATGTATCGCCGTATTTTCCCTCGACAGTACAGAGTTACTAGCAGTATCTCTTCTAGATAGTTCTTATCCAGATAGTTCTAAGAGCTTGTGCGATAAGGTTAGATAGACGGTACATGTAACCTGAGTTAACCTGTA